>JAVYIG010010663.1:0-67271 GCA_035222895.1 Strongylocentrotus droebachiensis | reverse complement strand
AGAGAGGGTGGTAAAGATGGGAAGAAAGAGAAGGAAAGAGGGAGAGAAGGAGAGAGAGAGAGATGGGAGACAGAGAGAGAATGAGAGAGGAATGGGGGAGGGGAAATGAGGCTGAAATGAGGAGAGAGAACAATTGAGATGGGGATATGGGAGATGGGAGGAAAGAGAAGGAAAGAGGGAGAGAAAGAGAGATGTGAGAGAAGAGGTGAGAGAAAGGAAGAGAGAAAGGGAGATAGAGAGAGAGACAGAGAAAGAGACAGAGAGAGAATGAGAGAGGAATGGGGGAGGGGAAATGAGGCTGAAATGAGGAGAGAGAACAATTGAGATGGGGATATGGAGACAGAGGATAGATGTAGGAGATTAAATAGGAACAGGTAAAGAAGAGGAAAGAAGTAAGAGAAAGAGAGAATTACATCTCTATACACATGCACGCTATTTATTGCTCAGTACCAACAAAAACACAGAATATAATGGAGAATTGTGAGAGTGAGATTTTGAGCGAAAGTATGATAAAAAGGAATGAGTCAGAGACAGGGACATTTACATAGATGGCCAATCCCGAAAAAATAACAGAGAGAGAGAGAGAGAGAGAGAGAGCGGTGGAGGAGAGTGTTGACAAAAGCGCAAATAATTCTTGCTTAAGCCTTCGTCAGTCAACCTACCGCGAAAACCCTCCTTCGATTTTTTCCTCCTCATCCCGGGCAACTGATGAAGCACGCACGACAGCACACAGCCTAACGCTTGGCGAAAACAAGCGCCGAATTGTGACGCCAAGTCCATTGTGCCCGGGACAGTCGCACAATAGCCATCCAAACACGCATCTTAAGATAGGTAGTGTATAACACACACACACACACACACAATGCGATAATCATACCATCACACACTCACGCATACAAATTTTACGCACAAGAGGGCTTCGCCAAGAGTGGGTGAGTCAGACGCATAAAAATGAATGGTTTAACAGCGTGATTACCGCACCGATCGTAATGACATTCCTCTATGTTAATTACTAGAATATTTTCTGCACTTGATATTGGCTTGAATCTAACCCAGGGACCGTTCATCCTATCCTCTTTATGGCTGCATATTTAAGTATCCCATTTCTAGAATGATATCTGAAGAGCAATAAATAAAGGCATTCGACTGAAGTAACAATGGTACTTGGAAGTAATGTATTTATATGCAATGTAATTGTACTGCAGCTTGGAAGGAGAATTTCTTTTGATGTGTAGCTCTATACAAATGCATCTATTAATTGCAAAGATTTTCCAATACACTCAGAGCAATAAAGAATATATTTGTTGAAGTACTGCAAAAAGCATGTGAGATGCCTCGAAAGAGAAACTCCAAGCAGATGGGAAGACAATTACAAAGTGAATTATATGTTTATATCTCCCTTCATAATTCCAATCAATAATAAGAACCATAAGAAAAACATAAGTTACTCAGTGCAAATTTAAGAATTTGTACATATTTAACCAAAAAGCTAAACCACAGGACTGATTAAGCCGAAGATAAAGCAAAATCAAACCAATTTGAGGTTCATTTCAAAATATGCAATATAAAAGTGATACACAAAACCACAAAATATTCCATTCTTAAATGCAATGCATATTTACTAGAAGGAATATTTATGACTGATCATGGGAACTCAAGGATCACATTGACAAGGAAAATAACATAAATAAAATCACAACAGTGATGGTTAAAATATTACAATAGCACTAGCTTGACACTGCCATCAACTAAATACTCAATGGGTCACACTTCCTTTTAAAGCACCAGAATACATCCAGAATTACAGCTTTAGTTCTAGAGAGAGAGATTAAAGAATTGTTAAGCAGAAGGCACAGGATCTTCTAAGGGCACTCAAGCGAATCAGGATTTATTGGAAGAATAAAATTAATTGATTTTCTTCTCTTTATGAGATCATTCAAGGATGGAAGATGCTTTGATTTAGTGAGGTTCGTTGAAGGTCAATCTCTACGTCCCCCCCCCCCCCTCTCTCTCTCTCTCTCTCCAACTCTAAATCTCTCTTTCTCTCTCTCTTAATCTCTATTAATATCTCTCTCTCTCCATCTCTATCTCTCTCTTTCCATCTCTTTCCATCTCTTCAACTCTCTCTCTCTCTCTATTTCCATCTCTTCATCTCTCTCTACATCTCTCTCTCTCTCCCTCTCCATGGACAATTTCATTAAGGTGTTGTTAATACATTGCAAGAAAGTTGGTCATTTCTAAAGCTGTCTGCATGAGTATGCTCTGCTGTTCTTATTTTCTGCTTTTATCAAAACCATCTTAACATTACGTTATGCTACCCCTTTAATGACAATCTGAAATGGAATTACAGCAGGAATTTCATAATGTTATGAAGTAAAATAAAAAAGTAATGATATTATAATATTTCTTGAGAGTGCTCATTTGAGTATTATAGTTGAATAAAGTCATGTCCTTGCATCAGGCATCACAAGTTTCCTCTGGCCAAATAATCCAAAATATTGAACAAGTAATCGTTTTTTAAAATCAAATTCTTCTAGATATATTATATGTGCAAATTACTTTTGTACATGTCATAGAAGTTAATGCATGGCCATGCCGAGAGGAAGCAAGTTCCATTAAAAATATCATCAAATAAGCGCTATATAAAACTGAGTATCATTATCATTATTATTATCTATGATTTACTGAACATATGGGTTTGTGGTGGTATACTGTAAGCAATGACTCTTCCTATATCAAGATATCCTTATTAATTGATGACCTGCCCTAAAGCTCCGGCTAATACTTCATCTGAATAGTCTTTTGTGCTTCCCTCATCCCACGCTGTTTAGTAAACGCAAGATTCATGTCGGCAAAAATGGGAGATTATATTGTATTCTCTGGTATTAAACGCATGTTTTTCATTACCTCGATCCTATTGAAGATGTTTGACGGAGGCTAGTGAGGGTTGTAATGAATGATGGAATTAAATCATTTTTGAATGAATCTACAAGTCATGTACGATTGAAAGAAAAGCAGCATAATCTGCTTACAGCTAATAGAGATGTACTTTATATTATAGGCAGTTAGAATGGGAATTAGGTACTGGAATGGCGAAGAAAAGGATGACAAAAAGAGACATGAGGCGCGTCTTCATCATCTCGACATGGATGGTAAGACCTATACAGACATTTATAAGAGGGAGGGTAGAATAGAATAAGATATCTTTTTAAATGATGATTGGTAAATGATGATGCTCGATACAAATGACGGTTTGGAGGTCATGACACACTGAAAGAGAGACGGAACCAAAAACAAGTAAAAATCGAAAAGGATTTGATACAGATGAAGACATTTTCAAATGATTCATAAGTAAACTTAAATACCGTAATCAACGGTGTATTAACCACACTTTTTTGCCGCCGAAAGTTTCGAGTTATGCCCCTCCACCTAGCGCTATGCCTGGCAATGTCTCCCAGCTCAGTAATTGGTGTGTTGACTCACCACTCGGAAACTAGAACAACACTCAAATTTGTCTGTCATCTTGGTTTGAAAGTAATCTTTCTGATAGTGTAGTTTATAATAATAATTCCTCCAATTTTTCTTCTATAACACGGCGTACCACAAGGTTCTATCCTAGGTCCTCTACTGTTTTTTAATTTACATTAATGATCTTACACATTCAGCTGCACCTCGCAGTTAAATGAAAGGCCTTCCCGCGTGGGTTTTTTTAACACAGACCTGGCTTCTAAAGGTGAAAAAGAGGGGTGCGGTGAATACATGAGGGCGGTTTATACCGTTAATTATGGTAGTGTTAAACATCCTTACGGAATCAATACTCTGAATGTTGAGCAGGCTAGAGCTTACTGGTGTAAGGATATATGAACAAAGCAGAGATGAGGAAAGTATCTCGGTCATCCAAATTCCCTACCTCCTACATGTACCCAGCCTCCTTGCTTGTATATAACAAAACATGCCATAAAAAAAAGTTACGATTGACGCAGCAGAGTAGCCATTTTTCATGCAGACTTTTATAGAATAACACCAACAAAAGGTAGGCAGATGAGATAGAGAGGGATGAAACGAACGAGATAAGCAGATATATTGGGAGGGACAGAGAGAGAGAGGGAGGAAGAAAAAGATGAATTGTATGAAAGAGAGAAGCAGGTATGTTAGGAGGTACATATAGGGAGGAAGAAAGAGAAAGAGAAAGAGAAAGAGAGAGAGAGACAGAGAGAGTGGGATAGAAAATGAGAGAGGAAGGGATGAAAGAGAATAATCAAGATACCGTATATTGACAGAGGTTTGCTAACAAAGAAAGGACAAGGTTATGCATTAAGATCTAAGTTGTGAATAGAAAAGAAACTAGAGCGCAGGTTTTATGACAGGATTTACAAGGGCATATCCTCATGAAAGATATTTACAAAATTGTGAAAGATGCAAAATGACTATAAACATTGATATAAATAGTTTCCAACATTAATGATTGGAAGAAAATTTACAAGGGCATATCCCAATGAAAGATATTTACAAAATTGTAAAAGATGCAAAATGAAATAGTTTCCAACATTAAGGATTAGAAGAGAAAGAAGAAGTACTCATGAAATAGTCCTTACAAATTCTGTAAACTCAAAAATAACATCCACACAAACTATCCTCCTGGAGAAAAAGACTCATCTTATTGAAGATAACAAGGGTAGGCATGATCTCTTACACCAAAGTGAAGTCAAAACTAATCCTAATTCTATCTTTCATTGAAGCTATCCTTGATCAAACCTTGCACGCAAGTAAGAGGCAGGGAAAAAATTTGGGGGGCTACTTTTCAAGATTGCTTGCATGAAAATAACACTCTTTAATTTGTTTGCCATTGAACTTTATGCAAATTTTGGGGGGCTCTTTTATGACTTTCGGGGGCTCATTTGGGGGTTTTGAGGGCTAATTTGCCCGGAGCCCCCTCATATTTTTTCCCTGGTAAGAGGAAACACAAGCCAAGATCCTCAGCAAAGGTGGTGGTTTGGATGCCATTCTTAATGAATTATTCCTTCAATGTTTGCACAAACATTCAATCAATGCTCTAACCATGTCTGAAGTACAGTACAAACAAAAAATTAACATCACAATGCTTGCAAAAATAATGGAAATGAATTATCTGATGAGATGTAATAAGATAAAGATAATATGTGAGATAGTCCTTGTATTTTAGTCAGACTCAGTTAGGTGGGAAATTCAACGCTTGAAATGATTTCATTTATATAAAAGCAGAAAAATAAGACAAACAAAATGGCGACAGTTTGAAATAAATCAAACCAATAATAAGAAAGTTATGAATGTTTGAAATAAGAGTTCACTAAATCTATGCGAATTGCAATTTGATCACAAGTCAGCTTTCTTTTAGAGTAGTTTACTATTGAGGTTGGATTTCCGTTTAAACTCATTTTTACTAAAAGTTATATTTTCTATAGTCGTAAAGCCAGACTACTTTAATAGGAGAAGGGAAGCACAAGGCAACACAAGTCCAAGAACTTTGTTAAGAATCAAGTTACGAGGAGAAACTCTGCAACAAAAAGTGGATCGCCTTAATGGCAGACAAAGACACAATCGTGCAATTGTGAGGGCTCGTGTAGACACTGTGACGCTGATTGTGGTCTCCACTAAAACAAAGGGGGAAAGGAGGCTAATTAAGAGAACGGGAGCGTAATGTCCGACATTAGAGGAGAGGGTTTCGTGAGAGATCTACCTTTATCAACTAACTTCCCTTTTACATTCCACCAAATGCTTGCTGGAGGGCAAGTTTGCCATCCCCAGGGGCACATCCAATGGGCCTATTAATACACACATGAAATAATTAACAGGAAAGTAGTCTCATCTATACCCCCTCCCCCCCTCACTTCTCCTGATTCAGTTTAGAAAAGGACATACCTCGGGGCATCTACTCTGTCAAACAATAGAAACTAGTATCCTATCATCAGGCTATTCACTTATTCATTCAATATGGTTCCCTACAAAATACTCTTATTCAACTGATGAAGTTTGAATTTAATTTACATGCAGTCATCATTCATACTTTGGAGTATATATATTTTATAACATCTCAACAATGATATTAAAGATAAAGACCAGTTATGGTCATGCGATTGAAAAGGTTGATCATCTAGCATAGATGTACTGCAATGTTCTGGGATCATCAAAATGATAAGGAATTTGGCCCAGTCTTCATAAAGTTACAAGCACTGTACACAGAAAGATGAATATGGGACTACGCACACGTGCGCGACACATGCGTTTTTATCTCTCACACACCAATAGATAAACTGATTTACCAAATATATCAATTAGTAGGCGGTTTCCCGGCAAATTTGTTATCATCATGTATTATTCAAAACATATTCTTTCACATGATTGGTGATAAGAGCTTCCATTTCATTTTTTGAAATTGGGGCGTTTCCAATACTGGTCTTTACCTTTAAGGCTGTGCATAACCGTGTAATGAGGTACTCGAGTACACTCCCAGGCTTACAGGCGAATACTCGGACGCCATATTTTTAAGAATCTGATTTTGTTTGCCTTCACCTGTTGAGAGCCAGAAGGGTGTTAACTCTGTGTTAAAATATATAAATTAATTCCCTTCTGGCTCCAAAAATTTGACAGTATAATGAAAAAAAATGCAACCGAATAACACATTTTAAAGGTGCCCCCCCCCCCCCTTTGAGTCCTAGATGTGTAAACAAAATATTGAAAAGTAATCTCATCAATACTATAATAGTAAATTTTGAAAAATCAGACTTAGATTGCATTTTGTATCAAATGAGTTCTGTAATAGTTTATGATGCAAATTGATCTATAATTTGTGGTTTGGAAAATATTACTGCCAGATTCTCCTACATTATATTACCATGTGACAAATCTATTTAATATTCAAGTTAAAGTGCTATATACCAATGAAGCATCAATGTTTAATTTTGATCAATATTCTTTCTCATATCTTTAGGTGATTGCATATTGCTAGAGATCAATGAACTTGTGCTGATGGTTAATAGTTCAAATGGTTTCTGGTAAATGATATATCTCTCAGCACAACACATTGTTCCCTATACTCTCTTTGGGGGGTTTTATTTTTGAAGAAAAGAAAGACTTCCCTTAGTACAAGTCTGCCTCATCTTTTATTGAGCCCTTTTCCTCCATTTTACTTTCGAGAGAAATGACCTCCTTCCTCTCACCAAGAAAGACAAGAGGATATAAGGTGCCCAACGTGAGAGGATGCAGACTTTTTATAGCATTTTATCTCGTGCTCTTCAATTTCTTTCTTTTCTTTAACCCCCTCTCCCTCTTACTCTTTCCCTTTCTCTTTTGTTGTCTGTTTTTACCAATTGCTGGCTGTTTGGGATCTCTCTGCTTTTTCTAAGTCCATATTCCTCTTTATTTCTGAACTCTCTTATCTTTATATTTGTCTAATTTCCTTTCTGTTTCTATTAATTGCAACTTCTTACCCCATCCTTTGACCGCACTCTTCCTTTCTTTTTATCTTTCTTTCTTTCTTTCTTTCTTTCTTTCTTTCTCTCTCTCTCTCTCTCTCTCTCTCTCTCTCTCTCTCTCTGTCTCTGTCTCTGTCTCTGTCTCTGTCTCTATCTATCTATCTATCTATCTATCTATCTACCTACCTATCACTATTTCTTAAGCATCATTTTTGTCTCTCTGTTTCTCATTCCTACTCTTGTATTCTATGGATTTAAAAAAAGAAATACAACTTCACTGCATCTCTGCATTTTCATTTTCTATATACTCCAGCCTCGCTTAAACCTCTTTATCAACAAGAAAAATACAAACAGAGAGAAGGAAAAATAAAGGTGAATATCATTTTAGCATACAACAAAGAAGTAGAAGATAAAAGGCTCTAAAAATAGCCATTTTAGAGATTTACCCAACTCCCTGATCTTTCCAGCTGACATGGATGTTCCACATCAGTCTAGCCAAAAAGGAAAAATCTTTCTACACCTCACATCAATTCCAGGAGAGAGAAGGGGGAAAAACATCCATTTTTGACAACCATTTTCGGTCTATCAATATCCTGAACCTCCAATGATATGCTACAAAAGAGACTGCTTACAATTAAAAAAAAAATGGAGCTGAAGTTAATCCTAAACTTCAAATTCAATTTTGTTTACTAACTTTTGATATCATTATAAGATATGTTTGTGTCTATAGTATAGAGTACACACACACTTGTTATCAATAGCTTTAGTCTTTGTAAACCAGACTATGTTTCTCTTATATTGTAGGCACTGTGTTTTAGTATATTGAGTGTGTGCTATTTTGTACTCCATTCTTTAAGAGCATTGACATTATTCAATTATCTTTTTATACTCACAAGTTAACTCTGCATTTGTTGGGAATAGAGTAGACCAGACAAGCTACCAAGGCAGACATCTACACGCAGAGAGTGATTCTAAAATGAAAATATCAAGGAAAAGTTGTCAAAACTAAATGTCACTGGAAAGAGGAAAAGACGATTTTCAACAAATTGCAACTCTTTCAGGAACCTGTGGAGATAAATAGATGTGTAACCTTAAAATATCATTAATCATGTCTGATTTTGGCTCAAACCATCAGGTAATTTATCCACTGTCTGCTAGAACGCCATTACATCTTGAGTAAATATTCAACCTATTAATTATTAATCATTATTAATTGTTAATATGATATTCATTCCTAGGGGAATTAGATGTCATATAAATGATGAATCATCATTCAAAGAAAAGCATGTTTAAACTCAAAGTTGATATTGATAGTCGCTTTGGTATGTGATGGGTGTAAAAGTATTTCATTGAAGGGGTCTGTAGCCTTAAGACTACGTGGAGTGCTAGTGAAAGCTGTACTCCTATCTCTGCCCACATATTGTGAAACCTTCCAGCTAGGTGCAAGACGCACAGGGGTCAGTAACCGGTCTCTCTCAGGCATGTTTAGACTGCTACTTTGATGTACCTATTACAGTATAACAACCATGGCAAAATTGATCTTGAAGTGAGTAGTATGAACATATCAGGGGGGGGGGGTTACAAAACTTGTCATTAGTGACAAATGACAGTTTTTGTTATAAGCTACTGAAATCCTTGCTTCTGATTGGTTATCAACAGATTTGTTACTGATTTTCTTCATTTGTCATTGAAAAAAAGGCTTTGTGAAACGGGTCCCTGTTGAGCTCGTGAGGTCTTTTAATTCTGAGGTTATTTCACATATGATGACCATTTTTCACATTTGTCCAATGTACAACATCTTGCTACATTCATCTGACTTGGTGGAAAACAGTATTAAACATCTAGGGGGTGTTTCACAAAGACTAAGACCGACTTTAAGTTGGACTCAACTATGGCAGGCTGTTTCCCACCTCCACCCCACTCTTCAATCCCATCTGAACACCTATTACCCTCACCACCTGTAGCCCCCTCCCCAGCCCCAACCCCTTCCCACCTCCACCCCCTTCCCACCTCCACCCCACTCTTCAATCCTATCTAAACACCTATTACTCTCATCACCTTTAGCCCCCTCCCCAGCCCCAACCCCTTCCCACCTCCACCCCCTTCCCACCTCCACCCCCTCCCCACCTCCACCCCACTCTTCAATCCAATCTGAACACCTATTACTCTCACCACCTTTAGCCCCCTCCCCAGCCCCAACCCCTTCCCACCTCCACCCCCTTCCCACCTCCACCCCCTCCCCACCTCCACCCCACTCTTCAATCCAATCTGAACACCTATTACTCTCACCACCTTTAGCCCCCTCCCCAGCCCCAACCCCTTCCCACCTCCACCCCCTTCCCACCTCCACCCCCTCCCCACCTCCACCCCACTCTTCAATCCAATCTGAACACCTATTACTCTCACCACCTCCAGCCCTCTCCCCACCTCCACCCCTTCCCACCTCCAACCCCTTCCCACCTCCACCCCACTCTTCAATCACATCTGAACACCTATTACCCTCACCACCTCCAACCCCCTCCCAAGCCCCCTCCCCAACCCCAACCCCAGCCCCACTAATGCAACCTCAAAGGCTCCTTTACTAACCCTCATCAAGTGCAGCACTGCAAGCAGCAAAGGAAAGGAACACGGTCTAATTTAGTCTTTCCTCTGGTCTGTTTATCAAGAGAAATATGATGAGGAGACATAGCCTACAGTATAATACTTATGTAATGAAACCTTTGTATGTGTGGTGAGTGCAGGCTAAGGCAACCATGGCAAACTAATTATGAGAACCTGTCCAAAGGATAGAGTTCAAGAACCTCGATACTCTGTCCTTCTTCACAAGTTATTGAACAAGTTGAACTACAAATCTATACATAGTTTGCCACATTATGATAAAAAAATGAACCCCTTCATATTAGGCCTGTCTTCACTATCTCGAGATTGCCAAATATCCAGCTATTTGAACTATCCCGATCGCAAACTCTCCAGCTAATTTGCGTCTTCATCAGCTCGAAGTTGCAATTAGCGGGATATTTGGTCGGGATTGTTATCCCAAGATATCTTGAGATAGTTTGCAAAATATCCCACTATTTGGGAAAATATCCAGCTAGACTCACACTTTGCGCGAACGCTGAGCAAAATATCTTGAGCTAATTTCTCAAGGTCGAGTTTCAAGTTTCGAGGTCGAATCTTGAGCTGATGAAGACGCCATTTGTAACTTCAGAATTATTTCCCAAATCAGAAATAGCGGCAAACTAGACAAGCCTAATTTCTGTATGCTTATCTAAACTATCTAATCGGCAGGCAGGTATCTCCATTATGACAAGGGTGTTATCATAGAGTAATACAGGGTTCCGGTACCTACATGTATCACATATGAACTGGGTTCTGCTAAAATGTGGGTATAACTACATTTGAAAATAAAAGAATCCCTTCAATTTATTGCATAAGCAATAACAAAGTTGCTGCAAGAAATATTGCCTCTTACAATGTACTGTACCTGCATTTCAAGAGAAGACAATTCAGAGTGACAAGGCCATTCTTTGCATGCCATATGGAATTGTCTAGCCTATTGACTGTACACATAATTGACACCAAATTTGTGGTAATATCTTGATACCAGAAACATTCGGTATTGGGCATGGTGAAAGAAATTGTTTATTTTTTAAGACAACTAATAACAAAAACATATGTTGTATGGAATATATTTAATGAAAAGGTCCAACAGATGTATGGCATAGTACTATCAAAGAAGAAGGAATATATTAGGGGGGGGGAGTTGGGGATCCCATTATTCTCATAATTCTTATCTTTGATTTGCAGTATTTAGAAACTCAGGATATTTAGGTTCAGTAAGAACATACAACAATTCTTTTGAGTAATACTACGTGTGTCGTGTGATCACATTTTGAAGGCCAATACCGGTAGGCAATATAATTCCTCCAAGAATTGGCCGATACATCCATGTTGTTGTTATGACAGAATCAAAAGACAAGTAAAGTACTCTTGTTTTGTGAAGTCTCTGAATGGACTTGCACACAATGCCGATCCTGCTTTGATTATGCAGAAATTTCTGCACAATACAAGACGCACATTCACTATATGCCAAGTTCACCCAGAAGACAATGTCTGTTTGTGACCTTCTTACCCAACAACAATGCTCAAGACTCTGCTTTGGCTCGAACTGAAGCAAGGTCCTCATCAACCGCCCCCTGCCAAGTTATTACCGAGACGACCGAGTTTGGCAGAGGCGTTGACAATGCTGTCAAAATGATAATACCCCTTTGAAACAACCTGCGAAGTTCAGCGATTTATTAAGGACTTAATGGAATTAACGGCAGGCATGGAGAAAGGAGGTCGTGTTATGGCCAAACGGAAGAGTGTTGGGTCCTTATCGGTGTGTCGTCTGCAAAGAGGATATTACCCCCAGCAAAGTAGTAGCGCTGAATTATTGTACGAGCGCCGAACGGCCGGTAAGGGTTGTTTCCTTCCTAGTGATGATATGCCAATGTCACAATGCTGTCTGGACCATACCTGACTGTCAAAGATATTAATTTAACTCATTCAATACCAATGTCACTTTGCCAACGGGACAATACCCGACTGTCAAGTAATGCCTTGAAACATTAGGGACTGTTAGATTCGCACGAAGACAATGGCGATTGCTACGATCGACGTCCTTTTAATGCACTGCCTTGAATGGACGTCACACGTATCAGTCCACGCAAATCTAAAAGTCCCTAATATAATACCCATTTCAAACCCCGCCTGGACAATACCTGGCTCTTAAAGAGATGGTTTATTGATTTCAAACTTGACTGAATTTGGTATCATTGCAATCAAAAAATTACACTGAGTAAAATCATTACATTTGTGTAACTTGTACATTCGAGCGAAATTTATAAAAGTTGATTGAACTTGACGAAAAATCAACCCACGCAACGCCCCTAAAACATCGTAAGTCAGCTGATTTTCGAAGTGACATCACAATATGAACAGCGGGCCGCTCAGCTGAAACGATTGACGACGCGAGTTGCAGTTTGCGTGCGATTTGCATTGACTCTCGAGTACCGTACCCATTTATAACTAACGCTGTTTACCTTCATCAAAATCCCCTGGAAATATGGATATGGACGAAAACATACTTGAGTATACTCCAGAAGGCTCCTCCATGGCATGGTTTTGGTTCTTAATCTGACGTTAGTCTAGATAAATGGTATATAACTTCCAAAAAGCGATGGAATATATTGTCGATGTAGCGTTCAAGTTTCCCGTAGCTGGTAGCTGTGCGTGCGTACTCTGTGCATGTACTATGTGTGCAATACACTGACCTCTATAATTATGCGTGCATCACATCTAGCGCAGCTTGCTAGCCAGCCTAGCCCGTAGCCCGGCGCTCGAGCTAGCCGTGAATCGCGAACCGGACTGATCTGTTTCTCTCGGTTTATCAGGGTCCTATACGACTTAATTTATCAAAAATGTAAATTATTCAGCCTAATCACACATTTTTGTAATGAATATCTGGACAATTCTATGTATTTCACTCCAAAAGAGTCGTTAGGTCAGCATGCAAAATGTCCTTTGCCTTCCCAGATCAGACACATACACGCTGAAGTGCCCTCAGAATATGTGATTATTTTCCCGATTTTTATGCTCAAATGTGACGGAAAAATAAATAAAAATCAAACAAACATTTGTAGAAAGTATCATTTATTCAGTGTATCTCATTCAAAGTGCCAAAAAAAGAGGAAATATCACCACTGGCGGTAAATATACAAACAACGTTAACCCATATCTGAAAATTGCAATGGGTATCCAACATTGTCCCGAATGTGTGATGTAGGTTGTTCATATTGTGACGTCATAGTTTCGCATGTAAAATAACGCCGTCAATTCACTTAGTGAGTGGGTTCAGGAAAGGGTAACAAAATTGCATTTAATTTATTCCTCACAACAGTGAGGGCTTCAAAAGTACTTTGCTCAATTTGTTAATGTTCTCAACAATCTGTAGAGGTGTAATTTGCCCATTTTCCACATTTCAATGAACCATCTCTTTAAGGTAGTCCAATTTTCCATTGACCCTAGCGAAGCTACAGATTTTAGTGTGAACAGCATTCAAGAAATTCCTTCCTACATGTACCAGCACCCATTTATCACCTGGGTGGAGAGTGGCAAATACAGATTAATGCATTGCAAAAGAACAGTAGTGTATGCATCAGGGCTTGAAGTTATGACTTTTTTACTGTGTTTAAACCACTTTAACAAAGGAACTTTCACATTGATTTTATAATGGATATCCCATCCAAATAATTGTCCCTCAAGAAAAAGATTCCTTGGTCCGAGCATTGCCTTGAAAATTGCAAGTTTAAGGGCTTTTCACATTTATCTCATTCTCATTTACACCACCAAGATATTGCAGTCACTGCTTTAAACGTAAGTGTTCTAGTAGAATTCTTCACACTGGAAAAAATTAAAATTAAAAGATAGAAGTTAGAAACAAGGACATTAGGGCTAATAGCATTATAGCACCCCACCAATGTGTATTAGTGACCCTGTGCAATAGTCATTAATGTAATGTAAACAGGTTCAAAATGCAGTGTAACACACTGACATGCGTGCCTATCTGCATTGATCCATCTTCTTTACATGAAGTTTCACTCTGTTCATCCATTCTCTCATTCAATGAAAGCAAAAGGCATTTTATTCCATGAAAAATATCAACTGGTATTAAAATAAACTATTCTTTAATAATTTAATTGAAAATCTTCATGGGCTTCTTAAATTTCAAATTCAACTTTAAGTCTTGACCTGTTCTCTGCTGAACTTAATTCCTTTATTAATCAGAAAACTCTCACTCACTCCATCTGTCTCTATCTCTGTCCGTCTGTCTCTCTCTCTCTCTCTCTCTCTCTCTCTTTCTCTCTCTCTCTATCTATCTCTCTCTCTCTCTCTTTCTCTCTCTCTCTATCTATCTCTCTCTCTCTCTCTCTCTCTCTGCCCTATTATCTTCTGTCTTTTCAATTGCTTCAAAATTGCCCATTCTCCTTTTCAATGTGCATTAAAAGAGTTCTTTCCCCCCTACGTTAGGTTTTTAATAAACTCATTCTTCATCATATGAATTGGAGGAAATGAGAGGAAAATTTCAATTAAAGCCAGCTCCTGATTATTCTGTCTTTTCCTCTCTTGTAAACCTGAAGAACCGCTCCAAATCTGATAAACGGGCTCCAAGAACTCAAGAGACTCAAAATCACACAAATGTAATGAGATTAAATGCTTTGGACAAACAACATAAAAAGACAATTCTTCAAAAGAAGAAAAAACATAGGATCAAGTCACAATCTTCTATTGCTGTAATTGAAGTAACCTTTTCGCAAATAAGAAATGTGTGCTTTTCACGTGTTTTGTGGGAGATTCTCTGTAATTGTTTCCGAATCTGCCAAGAGAAATTAATTGGTGATGTTTTGGCAACACCATAGACAGGTGGAAGGGTTCTTAGAGGAAAAATCTAAAATAATGAAAGAACATTACAATTCTTAGCAATCTGTTTCCTGCCTTTCAAAGGTGCTTCTTTGAAATGTAAAAGTTTATTTTCTGAAAGACAAAAAATAACAGGAGTTGTGGAACCAGCTACCTACTGCTGTGCAGACTGCCTCATCTGTTGACCAGTTCAAGAAACTACTCAAGTCGAATCTATTCTGCTAAAAATTACTTTATTACCAGCCTACATATACTTGACTGATCTCTGAGAAGTGTCTAACTTTTGTTTTAAGTGACCAAACATTGTGGAGCGGTGTGTGCAGCGCTTTGTAACTGCAAGGAAAAGGCGCTATATCAAATATCTTTTGGATTGGATTGATTTATTAATCAAAAGATGAAAACAATAAATAGAAATGTGCTTTGCATATTATTCTGACTATTTAGTTTGATGTTTAGTTCACTTTCTCTTTTATATTGGATGTAGACTTCCTTGTACCTTTGGAGTCGACTCGGGTGTAAATAGGCCTGTCTTCACTATCTCGAGATTGCCAAATATCCAGCTATTTGAACTATCCCGATCGCAAACTATCCAGCTAATTTGCAACTTCATCAGACTGAAGTAGCAATTAGCGGGATTTTTGGTCGGGATTGTCATCCCAAGATATCTTGGGATAGTTTGCAAAATATCCAACTATTTGGCAAAATATCCAGCTATTTTGTCCGGTGCCTCCTCACCAGACCGAAGACTCGCACTATGCGCTAACGCTGAGCAAAATATCTCGAGCTAATTTCTCAAGGTTGAGTTTTAAGTTTCGAGGTCAAATCTCGAGCTGATGAAGACACGATTTGTAGCTTCTGGATTATTTCCCAAAACAGAAATAGCGGGCTATTTGGCAATCTCGAGATGATGACGACGCTCCTTATGGGTACCTGGCAAACCTAGCTTGGGGTAGATAGTATTGTGGGCCCTGTAAGAAGAGTATTATCAATACTGCTACCCTACAAGTAGGTAACAAAGACCACAATATGATTGTTTCTGTGACTACTGTACTGGGCTAAGTCTCTATAACTGGACATATTAGAATCCCTAGACTCATTTACTTGAAAATGGAAATTAATAGGAAAGAGAAAGAGACATATCCGGAATCTAAATGTAAGTACCCACAAAGAAGTGTTATACCGGTAATTCATTTTCTTGAAGGAAAGAATAAAATCTTCATCTCTTGGAGTGTCTGCCAATCGAGGAAAATAAAGATATTTGGCATTGGCTATATAGCTGTCGATATCACTTTACATTCAGTATTTCAGATGATAGCAAGCAAATTTATCAGCAAGACTGATCTATAAAAATATTAAAAAAGTACAAGAAATGTACAGGCTTGTAAGATACAATGCCAAGAAAGGGATGATGCTTAGGCAAAAAAAACAAAAAAAAAACATGTTTAGTGTCCTGCCTTTTTGATAAATAGGAAGGAGGAGGCCCTTTTTTTTTCTTCCCCAAAATGGCCGCTTGGTACATTTTCCCTGACAGTCGGGCTATTTTTCAAGATGGCCATTGGCTTCTTTTTTTTAAAATCAGAAATAGATCCATTTTAGCAGTGTTTTTCATGTTTTTTTTCTTTAAAAAAAAATTTAAAAGGAGGCAGCCCCCAAAAAGGAAGCGGGCAGGGACGCTAAACATGTATATTTTTTGTACATGGCCTTATAGATGTATAGAACATTTGAGGGGATCAAAATGTCTTCTATTTCTTGATGCTAACACAGATTAATTATAACTACCTTAAAATCTGTTACCATCACATTCTCTTAAACAATCCTTCAAGACTGCATTGACTTCTATGATGTATGATTTGTACACGTTCTTTATGTTTTGTTTTGTAAATTGATCAGGGGGGGGGGGGCGTTTCACAAAGCCTTTTTTCAATGACAAATCTGCTGATAACCAATCAGAAGCAAGGATTTCAGTAGCTTATAACAAAAACTGTCATTTGTCACTGATGACAAGTTTTGTGAAATGCCCCCCAGTTTCTGCATTTTGGATAGCATGTTCAGTGTTCAATCATTACTGATAAGTTTTTTTTTTTTTTTAATGTTTTTCTAACAATATTTAGAATGCCAACATCATATACATACCAGTAGATAAATCAATAACCGAATTTGTCCGAACAGGATTTCCAAAAGTTTAAACTCAATAAACTTTTTAAAAAAAGAACACAAAGCCAAACACCACGCTCTGCTTTTGCAAAAACTTCCACAAAGTCTGATGAAATTTTCTGATAAGGATTTTGCAGTCCCCTGATAAATGTTGTCCTGCCTTCTATTTGTGGCATGCAGGCAATGGGACCATGCCCAGGGGAGGACACAATATTAATCATCACTGGCTTGTTTAACCCCTCCCAGTTTTTTCCTGTATAAACAAAGAAAACATGGACATGATCTGGATCTTATAGTGCACCGACCTCTTGGCAATTTAAAAAAAAAATCTTTTGAAGCAAAATTTCTTTAGAATTTGACTAGATACTACAAGGATGTGGAAAATATGAATACCAGCATAAATAATCGCATGCATTGTAATCTCAATTTTAGAACATTTCCTGGAAGGTAAGTTGTCATGGAAAATATATATTTCAACTGTGACATTACACCAATGTGGATAATCAATGTAAACTTTTTTCTTTATGTGACTCCCAATCCGTCTGTCATTTTCATCCTATTTCATATTTTGCATTTGAACACCTGGAGTATACTCCATTATCAATTCAACACAAGCCCTATGCATTCATCACCACTGAAAAGAAAAAGAGAGGGGAGTGAAAGACAGGTGAACTTAAAGACACTGTGTGAGATATAAAATAGAGAAATTCACGGAAAAGGAGAAAACGAAAAAAGAGACAGAGAAAGAGAGAGAACGAGGGAGAGAGAAAGAGAAAGAGAGAGAGAGAGAAAGAGAGAGAGAGAATGGTAAATGGTAGATATTAGATCATATCCAGGCAAGACTTTCACGGAGGAGCTGACCGCACATGGCGCCACAATTATTGCTACGCGCAATGAGCACAGTGCCCCATCACCAGAAATTGTCATTATTTGTAATAAAGAAAACCGATGAGGCATGGCCCGACAAAAGCCGAACAATGAAGGAGCATAGATGCATCCTGTTCAGTTTTCATGACATATACTCCGCTCTTGATTACTTTTTCGCACTCTTTTCCTTTCACTTATAAGTCAGCCGCTTTCCTGTCATTGCTATTTTTTAAAGACCGTATCGCAATTTCACCTGACGGGACATCATGTGTAACAATGGGAGGAATTGTGCACAATAGACCGTGAAGTACATGTATGCACCAGATTTCTCTCTACAGTCCCACATGCTTAATGAGATGTGGGGTTTTCAGGTCAATGAAGCGTGAGGGTTGGATGCAAAGCTGTTTAATATAACGGATAAAAGAGAAATATTCAAAGTCAAATGAATCAGGGCACACACAATATACATATGCCGAAATGAGAACAGCAAGCGTCATTAAGCACAAGGAAGGATAACGTTATAACTCTGCATGAATGAGCACTTTTTTCCATTATCTACTCATTCCGCAGATATTGTATCTCTACTCAAAATCTTACTTGCAAAAAATAAAACTGAATTAACAAATTAAATACCCTGAATGGTTGGTTTTGAATGCTATTTCCTCCACTCAACTTAATGGTTCAGTCACAGACATGACACAGATTTGACATTTCTGATACTATTTTGAGCTGAAGAGGGTATGAGAGATGAAGACTAGGCCGAATCGACCATGAGACAACACGTACAATCACAATCATAATTGTTCAAATTCGCGCCGCAAATTGAAACGTTGAGGTGGACGTCATCGGTGGGCGCGTGGGGACAGGGAGCGCGAGTGAAAAACGTCTATTTCCAGCAGTGTTGGGTATTATTAATGACTTCCTGATGGAGGATAGAGTCTTATCGCGATACCCTTCTCCTCCATGCCCCCTTTATCTCAGAGCGCAGCAGTGCCCGCTCTAATTGGTCCCACTCATTCAATCTGATGTAAGCGCAGGCAAACAAAAGTGTGATTGAATTTGAAAGGTGGTGAATGAATATGATTTCCGGGGAAACACAGAGAATGTCAATCGATTTCATGTAAGGGGCGGGGTCTCTAAACTTTGTTTTTAATACAGCTCTATTCTCTCTGTCACATTCAAGAGTTCAGTCTGACATTTCTCTCAACAGTCATCAATCCACCACAGCGAATTTTATTAGTGAAATATTTCTAATATGTTTGAATAAATCTAAAGTATTCCTCTTTTATTTCCAACTACCCCTTCATGTGAGTAAAGAAGAAGAAGGCTTTCATAAAGGGGTGTGGTCTCCAAACTTTGTTTTTAATACAGCTCTAAAATTTCAAAAAGTTTCTAAAAGTTCAGTCTGAAATTTCTCTCAATGGTCATCAAGCCACTACAGCAAATTTTATAAGTGAAATATTTCTAAATTTCTAATTCTAATACATGTATTTTTTAAATGTATCTAATACTCCTCTTATATTTCTAACTACACCTCGTATGAGTAGGTAGAAGAGAGATCGAAGCTCACATTTCAGCAGTTGTTCCGGGAAAAATAGGCCTACAAGAACCTCTAGCGTCTATCTTTAGAAAAATCATTTTCTTGAAGATTGAGAACCATCATCATAGCAAAATTATAAGAGACAAATCAAAGCACATTGCCTGAGATTTACCTATCCAAGCAACATTGAATACATTAAATAGTGAGGACTGACAGCAATTCTATAATAGCAAGAAGCAAATGATTGGAAAGATGTGATTATTCTTAGGACAAAAAACATGTCTTTTAATCCTAAAATTATTATGATTTTCTTTTTATAAGGCTCAATTTTTGAACAGGAACAAAAAATACAATAAATATTGAGGACTGACACAAATTCTAAAATAGCAAGAAGCGAATAACTGGAAAGGTGTGATTATTCTTAAGGCAAAAAACATGTCTATAATCCTAAAATTATTATGATTTACTTTTTATAAGGCTCACTTTTTGAACAGGAATGATAGATTTAGAAGAGAGAAAAAAAGTATTGTCACTACCGTGATGAAATCAAATTACTTCACAATTTATCAAAAACCTCAAATCATTCTAGATTAAAAGAGTTTCTAATTTTGAGTCTAGCCATTCTTCTAATCGTTTCTGATAGACCCGTTGACCACCATGGGTTATTGTTTAAACAAAAACTCAAGAAAACCGGCCATAAAAATAGTTTCTTAATTGATCCCCTGACGTCAAAGGACTCCCATAAATTGGTGATAATCCCCATTTTCCTGAAAAATGTGGTACCTTTTGACATTTTTGGGTGCAAAACCACTGTCGTTTTCAAATTGTTTTACAACGGTGTGCGAGGCTGCGGTCTCATTCAAGGATTAATTCTGGTACTAATAATTATGTCAAGGAATACCACAGCAGTTATTTTGATAGCTATTTACTGACATGAAGGGAACGAGGAAGGGTACCGCAGCATAGTTGAACTGACAAGTCTGATTAGTAATTGAGATATCAAACGGATACCTAGGCTTGTAAGAGGCAGAGGAAAGGCTCTACAGGACCTCTGGGAATCCACTACATTTAGAGCAGGAAGGGGGAGGAAGAGAACGGAGAAAGAGAGAAAGGGGCAGACAGACAGAGAGAGAGAGAGAGTCAGAGACAGAGATTAAGACAAAAGGACAAATCGGGAGGGGGGTGAGAAAAATTACAGTTTTAAAAAAGACTAGGAATAAAATGGAACAATCAAAGATAAAGAAAAAGAGAGGACAAAATTTAATCAAAACTCAGAGAACCTATCAAGGTTCTTTCAAATATAACAGCTTTATTATGTACAAATATATGTAAAACCAATAACTAGTATTCTAATGAAATTATATCCCTCCATTTTAGGTCCTACTGGTAAAAAAGAAAGTACAAAATAGCTAATATAAGAAGTCAAAACTATTGAGAAGTAAGCAAAAGAGTGAAAATGATATGAAAATGAAATGAGAAAGAAAGAAAAAATCTATCATATATATATATATATATATATATATAGGGTCGATGAACTGTATTTGGGGGCACAAACAATGTATAATAGGAACTTTTAAATACTCTGTATGTACTGTATATGTTTTTTATGAAGAATGAAATAAATACCATACCTTTCAGAATTGAATTAAAATGTCCGACTCGACCTAAAATTACTGAAGAGACCTATCGAGAATGGAAGTGACACGCTAAGATTTTACTCACATTTAAACACAGATTCTTCCTTTAACGTCTTAAAGCTTGCCAGAGGTTGCCCAATATATCAATGAATCAATGATTTCACCTGCTGTACGGCCACTGAAACAACAAAAACAGGTGGGAAATACACTTGCCGTTCCGATCTGGTAGAGTACATGGACTTTCATAAAACTAACCCTCTAATGATGCAGAAGATTTTTCATTGGATTGATAAATCAGGAAGTGCATGGTATAATTCAACTCACTTTCAATTTCACAGCAAGAAAAGAATAACCCCAAATATGGCTGGTTAAGTACATTGTTCCTGATGCGCGGAGGGAGGGCGGAGGGGGAAATGAGAACATGTTTTGTTTTCATTTTATGTCATGCCCACATTTATGATTTCTTTTTTTCTTTGTTTATTCATTCATATGGTTACTAAGTGAGATAAGTCAAGTATGAATCTCATCACGCCATTGATCTTACCATAAGATTCCTTGAAGTCAAGTATCTGTGCTACGTAATGATACCTAGCACTATTTTTTTCTGACCATGAAAGAGATATCCAATATTTTCTTTATTTTAAGTCGAACATTTTTCATTTTCTCTTTTGCTTGTAAATGTATAACTGGTGAGTTAATTGTCTCTTTCTTTCTCTTTCTCTCTCTCTCTCTCTCTCTCTTTCTCTCTCTCCCTCCCCCTCTCTCAATCACTATCTCTCCCTCTCTCTTTCTCTCTTTTATTCTTAATCACTCTCTCTCTCTCTTTCCATTTTTCTTGTAAACTGATTTATTTCTTCTTTTCTTCTGCACAATACATCTGTAGATTCCTTGTTTCTCCGTTCAAGTTTGTATCTTTCATTTTCTCTATCTATCTGTCTCAACAAATTGTGTTCTATGTTTTCGCACCGACCATGTCTAAATATACCTTCCTTGTCTTGTTATCCATAATGTTCCATTTTAGTTTCAGTTAGTACTGCTTTTAAAATAGCTACCGGTATACATAATATTCCGATCATGACATCATACTAATTAACTGTGACAAGAGTTTTTGATGTAGGTTATGGCTTTGATGAAAAGTTGAGCAGGAAAATAGTGACTGAATATAAGGTATGAGTAATGGCCAGGTCAAGTGTGAACTTAATCAACAGTGCCTACATAAATATGACATCATCCGGTAATTATATCAGTATCATTTCAAACAGGAAGTTTGTTTTACATAAACATATTAATTATTTCATTCATCCATCTATGGGAGTGGGGTGGAAAGTACACAAACAAGAAATTATCAAAATAGAACTTGACACATACAGTGTAGTAATAGGTTGAGAGCATGTACTTTTCCATGATGTTTTAAAAAGGATGTTTTGAAAAGGATGTTTTAAAAAGGATATAACCGCAAATATGATTTTAAAATAGAATAATTCATAATATTAATTTATAAAGTAATAATAATAATTTCACTTTTATAAAGCGCTTTAATACATCTATGATTTCTCTAAGTGCTTTACAGATAAATTATTACCCCAGTCATTGGATTTAGTGCTTGCCCGCACACACTGTGTGCACAATCTCCACTCCCTAGGGAGCATTCCAGCCAGGCATGACTTGACGCTCAAAAACTGTTTGACCAACAATGACGGCTGCATCCTACCGGGTAGCCATTTAACACCTGGGTGGAGAGTAGCAAGTGCAGGTAAATATCTTGCCAAAGGATATTGGTGCTGTGTCAGGATTTGAACCCACAACCTTTGCATTTCAAGTCAAGTAGTGAGTTTGGAGGCAGTTGCAGATCGTATGGGGTTTGGTTTATTAAAAGCAAAACGATATTAAGTAATTCATAGAAAATGCACAAATGTATAAGAAATAAGGAGGGAACAAAGGTTACAAATAGATGATACACCATACACATGTTAGTCACTCCAGTTTCAGGCTAACATCTAAATGCATACAAAAAAACAAATAATATTTACTAAAATAATCAGAATGAATAAATTAGGGGAAGGGTATGAAAAATACCACTTTGAAGGTAATGCCGATGTCCAAGACAAAATATGAATTTCTTTAATTTTCCAACTTTTGCTATATAACAAGACTTCATAAACCCTTCAAACACAGAATTACAATAGAAATAAAGTATTGTTAATAAATTCGATCCAGTCTTGGTAAAGTAACCAGCACTGTACACAGAAAGATGTATATGGGACTACACAAATGGTGTTGGGGCTACTAACCTTGATTTCCTAATCTTTCTATGCTCATTACTCAGCCAGTATACATTTTCTACCAAAATTGTTAGGCAAATGACATTTATTTGTACTCTTGAACATTCAGTGTAAGTTTCGTTTGATTCTGTGAGAATTTATTTTCTTTTTTACCAGAACTCAAGTTTATCTTTAATGAGTTACAGATGAATCTAGTTTGCCACAGGTTTATCATGAAGTCCTTCTTTAGCAGTTTCACTAATGATGGCTAGGAAACATAGCTATTCCTCCGAGGGAAACCATGGGATCACATACCGGTACTGTGGCCTATTACCTCACACCTGAAGCTTTCATTCTTACACAGACACTCAGTATGACGTCAGAGAAGTACGGATTTGGGATCAAAACAAAAGTTATGTTCAAAAAGGAAACGCTAAAAGTATCCTTTATTATCACCCACCCACCTCAAAATAAAAACAATATGTTTCTCTTTTGAAACTGAAGTATGTAATCATGCGAGAGATCCTATAATAAGCATCCCTATGCTCTGTTCATACTTTTTACAGCAACTTTACCAAAAAGTTTTGTCTTGTGTGGGTCCATAAAACTGGTGGCAATGGTGGGATAGCTATTAAAGAGATAGGAAGAGTGTGTGTGTTTGTGGTGCTATGGCAGGTAATGTGCATGACGATGAATAGGGACAGAACAATAGAAGCCAAGAGCTAGCAGACATGAGAGAATGAATGTAGGTCAGGAGTGCGCTGAAGCATAACAGAGAGGAAAGCTAAAGTAAAATACACAAGTAACCATCGTCCGGCAAGCATTCCAACTACAATATGTCAAAAACTAATTTAATCAATTAGTTAGTGAAATTACTAAATTGTACTTGCCCCATATGGGCAAATTTATCCTACGTAGCATTTTTATCTACACATACACTACTTCATCTTGCAGAGAGTGTTATTATCTTTTAAAAGTTTTAAAAGAAAATATTTTATTCCCAAGCATATATAAGGAAATATTCATTATTTTTGTGGTTTGTGTTTAATACATGAACCAACTACACAACAAAGATACTCTCTAATCCTGTCCTGTCTCTCCTGGGTAAGGGGTGGCAGTTATAAATTAAATGCCTTGCCTCTTGCAGAAAACAAAATATATTGGTCCAGAAAAAATGCCACGCAAAAGACAGCAACTCCTGTAACACAGAACTTTATGCTAATCCTTTATGATAAAATATCAGTAACTAAAGTTTGAAAAACCTGTTCATCAGGGAATGCTTACAATAAAGTGACATTAATAACCATTGATACGTAGTACATATTTACTTTTTTCACAAGAAATGAAAGAAAAATATTGAAGGTATGTAATCAATTTCATCTTTTTGTATGCAATTTGTGATTAAGGTGAAACTGGTATATACCTGTAATGACCTCTCAAGGAGGACGCAAAAAGTGGTCTACTGTATATACAGGAAGTGGCTAAAGCAGGTTTTACTGTATTTATTTACAATACCAGTAGACCTTTCTATGGTAGCAATCGTACATTCTTTCCATGTAATCACAAAGCTATTAAACATAATACAAAGTGTGAACATGGCTGACACTATTACCCCCACTGAAACAAATGATGATGTCACTTCCAAAACGACGTTTCATTACATCATACTTATTTCCCATGTGGTTCGTCTATCTGACAGCCAGAAGGGAACAAACACCTTTCACAGGAAGAGGGGGATTTAAAAAAAGAATGCAACTTTTTCCCTTTTCTTACTGGTATAGCAGGGTTCAGAGGGTTGGGTGTTTAGATGGTTGCCTATTAAACAGAAGCAGCGTCTTATTGTGCATTCACACTACCACTACTCAACGTATCTAAAATCATTTTCTAGTACGAGTGACATATAATGAGACATCATATAGCAAAACAAGTGTTTGAGAATCATTTCAAAGAAAAAATCTTGATAAAGAATCAGCGTCCCACTCTAGTCTGAAAGTCGTATCATACAAAAATTGTATAACTGGGCAGGGGGGTGTTTCATAAAGCTGTTCGTAAAGTTACGCATGACTTTACGAACGACTTGTAAATGAAAAGCCAAATGGGATCCTCAATCATTATTATATACATCAACTAAAGTTGAACTGTGCAGATGTAGATTAACATTCTTATGAAGTTATGATAACAAACATTTTTATTACAAAATATATTTTTTGCCATAATTTAATTGAGGTTATTGAAAATATCAGAAAAAAAGTGGGCATCCTATCTGGCACTTCATATACAAGTCGTTCGTAAAGTCATGAGTAACTTTTCAAACAGCTTTATGAAACACCCCCCAGGGCTTATAGTGAGTGCCCATTGGTTATTGACAAGCTGTCCATTGACCACTTCTAAATTTTATTTCTTTATACAAGGTTTCTTTATATAACGTTGATTTCTCAGAGTTTGAACTCTCCTTTCGGTATACAATGATCATTTATACAACAATTCTATATACAAGCTTCGTATAAATTTTCATTATAATAACAATAATAAAAACATTACTTATAAAGCGCTTACCACCGAAGTCTCTAAGTGTGAACAGACCATTTAGAAACTAACAGAGGAAGCAATGAATGGATTTGAGTGATAAATTGTTTAGCTCTCACATTCATCTAAAATGCAATGTCATATGTGATGATGTTTGAGGATTGCTTTACCCGACTGCTAAGAAAGCAAGTACAGTGAAAAAATACATGGGGGCTCGGGGCAAATTAGCCCCCTAAATGCCAAAAAGAGCCCCAGAAAGTCACAAAAGAGCCCAAAAAAATTTGCATAGAGTTCAATGCAAAACAAATTAAAGAATGTTATTTTCATGCAAGCAAGGTTGAAAAGTAGCCCCCGAATTTTTTAAATAATTTTTTCCTTGAGCAAATATATGCTTGTAAGTAAGTAACCATGGGAACAACAGCTTTAAGTTCTCTCCGAGGGACTTTGTAATGAGGATTAATGCCTTACGAAATGGCACAATTAATCACATTGACTAGGTTTTGAACCTAGGACCTCCCGGTTATAAGACCACTTCTCTACCACTGAGCCATCGGACCTCCTCTATGAAGAGATTGTGAAAGGTACAGCACCAATCTGATTCACTAGAAAGATATGAGTTGGTCAAATGGTCAAGCCACTGGTTTTCATAATACATTGAGAAGTTCCAGAAACACCATCGCAGCTATTTTTCGAGAAAAAAATCAACCCAATGGCAACTTCAATACCCTATTGTCTGGATATGTCATGTTTACACATTTCAATTCACACATTACAATAGGTGCAGTGAAAAAATTACATGGGGGCTCGGGGCGAAATAGCCCTCGAAATGCCCAAAAGAGCCCTGTAAATTTGCATAGAGTTCAATGCAAAACAGATTTTAGAATTTTATTTTCATGCAGGCAAGCTTGAAAAGTAGCCCCCAAAAAAGAAATATTAATATTTTGCCTGAATACATGTAGGTGATGAAATTATTGAAATTATCGTGTTCAGAAATTAACCTAAAAACTATTTCACGATTAATTAATCATTTTTTAAATGACGCTTTCTATAAAATGTACAATATTTGTAAAGAAAGTCTATTACTTCTCTCTGATTTGACATTCACACAAGGAAGAATAAGCACTGGTATGAATCATGAGCTAAATATAAAGATAATCAAATGTTAGCCTATGCCATGTATGGCATAAATATTTAGTACATGTAGGCATGTATAAAAATAAAAGTTCAAATACAATTCTAGAATGGCTAGAGAGTGGATGATTAATAGTCTAACGATCAACGATTCTAACCTCCTTAGAATCTTGAAAGATTTGTCCTCCCCATGTGGAATATCACAGACACAAAAGATGAAAACTAATACTTGACATGCCTTGCCAAGGCATAACCTTTCACTTACGGCTTTAGGCTACCCAGATAAAAATTAAAATCATCCAACTTGCACATTACATTTTTAATACAAAGAATGAAAACCTTTCGACTTCGTGGATGTGATTTTGATTTAGATTCAAAGTGAAAGCAAAACAATGGTGTATTGGAGGTGTGGTGAACATGATAAGGGCGAGCATTGTAGGAAAAGAGAGTAGTCATCCGACAGGAAGGGAGGCAAACTAAGAACAGAAGGTCTAGGGGTCGGAGTGAAAGTAGTCAAGCCACGCAAATCAAAACCCATCGGAACGCAGAGGTGCTGGCGTACTTTCGATACCATAACCAAGCCTAATGTTGCTTTTATCGCAAGATCTCTTTGGAGGAGTGAAAGAGGTTCATGTTGATAGGAATCACATCCTTTTCGAGTCTTTTTATAACAAGATCGAGGGCTGGTAGGGGTATGGTGTGCCAGAACAACCTCTGGCATCTGGAGCGGCAAGCCACAAGTGCATTCAATGTACGTATTAGATCTACATTTAATGTGTTATTATGATGATAATTGTTTACCCACGGACGACCCATCAGCATGATGCGGTTCCTGATTAATTGCCAGGCACCCATTTACACCTGGGTGGAGAGTAGCAAATGTAGATTAATGTCTTGTCAAAGGACACTAGCGCTTGCCTGGGATTGGAACCCTCAACCTTTGGATTTAGAGTCAAGTAAAACGAACACTATATCACAACATCTCCACAATAACTATATAAAGCCACAAGCTCATCGAGGTGTAGTGGTTCAGTCACTTGACTCTCAATCAAAAGGTAGAGGGTTCAAATCCCTGTTTGGGGCAAGATCCCTGGACAAGATGTTTTGTCAACAGTTGTCTCATTCCACCCAGGTGTTGAGTGGGTATCTGGCAGGATTTATTTCTTAAAATACGTTTAGCTCTTCGGTAACGCGTAGGGACAATATATCATAATGTGATATATGGTCCCTTCTTCTTCTTCCTTTTGAGTACAGACCTCTTTACAGAGTATTATCGTACTATACTGGGGGTGTGCAGGTGGACCACTACACCGGGGTTTCCCCCTACTCTTATACGAATAGTGCAGTGGGTTCTTAACGTGCAAAGGTAGTGAATCTTCTCTACACGGGGCCTCCATTTAACGTCCTATCCGAGGGACGGAGTGTTTTCCACTTGACATAACCTGCGTCTATGACCCCGTTCTCACTCCCTTTGAAAGTGGTCTTAGTTAGACCGCTCCAGAGGAACGGGTCTTGAGGAACGGTTTGCGAGCGTTCACACTCCGAGCAGTTTTTTATGGCTCAAACCGCTCCACGAGTCAAAGTGGTCTTGTTGCTATGGCAGCTCAGGTCAGCAGGTCAATTTTTTCGCGCGCGGAATACAAACCGTATGTACCATACTATATGTTTCGCACCGAAGGTCACTAGCTCACTTCCGTTCAAAGTACGCTTCCGTTCACATTGCACGTTAGAGCGCTCCAAACCGCTCTTAATAAGACCCGCTCCTCAAGACCATCTCGGAAGGTGGTCTTCTGGAGCGGTCCAGAAGTCCACTTCCTGGACCACTTTGACCGTTCTCACTCACCTAAGAACCGCTCCTGAGGAACGGGTCTTAGTTAGAGCGCTCCAGAGCGCTCCAACGAAGTGAGTGAGAACGGGGTCTATGAACAAGGGAAGGGGCACGTTAACACACAACGCAGGTTTCAGTCATCCGCTTGGGTGGGAGTCGAACCCGGGATCTTTGGTTCGACAGACTGACGCTTTACCGACTGAGCCAACACGTCTCCCCATACAAAAACAGCAATATCAGGTACAGGGGGAGCGTTTCACAAAACGTGTCATCAGTGACAAATGACAATTTGTGTTATAAGCTACTGAAATCCTTGCTTCTGATTGGTTATCAGCAGATTTGTCACTGATTTTTGTTATTTGTCATTGAAAAAAGGCTTTGTGAAACAGGTCCCAGATCAACAGAAACAAGGCACTGTGTCTAATAGTAATTCAAATGAAGAAAAAAAATGCCTAGATCTGATAATTATGATAATATTCTTTGTGAAATGACGCGTGGTGTACATACCTGGATGCTTGATGATGAGCCAGGTTAAAACATGAGTGTTACAGCCAGATCCTTTCTCTTCACACCTACAACAAGAAAAGAACAGAAAATTTATATTATACATCATGAGCTGCATTTACACTGGAAGCTAAAAAAAAAAATTAAACTTCACAATATGCGCGTCTTCATTAGCTCGAGATTGCCAAATAGTCCGCTATTTCTGATTTGGGAAACAATCCCAAGTTACAAATCACTTCTTCATCAGCTCGAGATACGACCTCGAAACTTGCAACTCGACCTTGAGAAATTAGCTCGAGATATTTTGCTCAGCGTTTGCGCATAGTGCGAGTCTTCGGTCTGGTGAAGACGCACCGGACAAATAGCTGAATATTTTGCAAAATAGTGGGATATTTTGCAAACTATCACAAGATATCTTGGGTTGAATATCCTGACCAAATATCCCGCTAATTGCAACTTCGAGCTGATGAAGACGCAAATTAGCTGGATAGTTTGTGATCGGGATAGTTCAAGTAGTGGGATATATCTCAAGCTAGTGAGGACAGGCCTACTGTGTCAGATTTGTGAGTGTGAACAGACCCTAGAAAGGAAGAATTTGCTGATGGCATTGACCATCTGGGGTTGTTTATATCATCTGCCCTCTCTAGCACAAATATCATACAATAACCCTCTCTGTCACTAGAATATTTATTTATCCCGTCATATTTCACACTGACAATAATACCCTCTGTCTTTTCAAGCTTGGAGTCTAATTGGACAGCCCTGCCAATGCATCCAGACTATTCACTCCATCATGGACTAGATACATTCTTACCCTTAAAGCTCATTTTTGTTCTGGTCTAAATTTCCTGAAATATTTTAAATCATCAGTATGATTATCCTAAATAAATACAAAAATATCAAGTTTCATAGGGGCTGGTCACAGTAGATCTGCCCATAAAATGTAGAGCTCTCAATGATTTGCATATATGCTAATAAGCTCAAGTTTAAGCTACATGTATAGAGTACCGAAGCTGTGACGTCATAAAAATGTATTTTTAGAATTTCTCAATTTTTTCTTCATTTTCCGAAAGAGCATCAAAAATAATGTCCAAATGTAGAAAACCAATTTAATATGTTAAATATTGGCTGAGATAGATTTTTGATGACGTCACACTTCACCACTCTATATTACTATGTTCTCCCTTTCAATCCATTTTCTACATACACTGTATTGTCTGTAGATTAAATTTATTCTACTGTGTGGCATACCCGCTTTCCAAATGCATTTTATCTACATTTGTGTCTTTCAACCCAGGTTTAATGACATGGGTAAACCTATCTGGCATACACTGTAAGCTTGTAAAAAAACTGCAAAAGCTAAATCCATAATTTAAAAGGAAGATAGTTTCATGTTTCACTTTCGTATAATATACTCTCAGGCCTTAAAGGTAGGCGTTACTACTGCAGCTAGAAGGGATTAGACCTCACAGCGAGCCATCGAGGTCACTGTGACAGGTGGCTATCTCATTAACTCAGCTCTCATTTAACATAAGAAAAAGAGGATCATGGGGGACCAACAGGCACCGATTAGGGAAGTTTTCTATATAGAGGGAGCAAGTAGCTACAAGTAGGACAGTGTGCCTTTAAAGGGAGGCTTTACTACTTCAGCCAAAAGGGATTAGAACACACAGCGAGCCAGCAAGGTCACTGTGACAGGTGGCTATCTCATTAACTCAGCTCTCATTTAACATAAGAAAAAGAGGATCATGGGGGACCAACAGGCACCGATTGGGAAAGTTTTCTATATAGAGGGAGCAAGTAGCTACAAGTAGGACAGTGTGCCTTTAAATTTCAATATTTTTAGGGCAAGGCCACTTTTCTGTAGGGCACATTCTTATATTACAGCACAAATAGGAAGAATTGGAAAGGGCACATAAAATCTCCAAGGCCAATGAGAGGGGCATTGAGGCCAATCAAAAGGGCATCCACGGCCATGGCCTTGGTGGCCTTGGATTAATTTAATCCCTGTACTCTATTACTTCTACAAAATGTAAATAGGCTTACAATATACAGACAATAGATATGAATATTTTTTTTCTTCTACATTTTTGTGATATTTAGTTTTTGAATTTTATAATAATTGTTGGCTTGTTTCCGACACGTATCCCTGTCATTTATAACAAATAGGCTGAAAATAATGTAGGCAATAGATGTGAGGAATATTTGTTTTCAAGGTTTTTGTGATATTCAGTAAATCATGAGGAGTGAGGAGTTATTGGTCTGCTGAAAAAGCAGTGAAAAAAAAAAGGGGGGCTCGGGGCGAATTAGCCCCTCGAAATGCCCAAAAGAGCCCCCGAAAGTCATTAAAGAGCCCCCAAAATTTGCATAGAGTTCAATGCAAAACAAATTAAAGAGTGTTATTTTCATGCAAGCAAGCTTGAAAAGTAGCCCCAAAAATTTTCAAATATTTTTTTCCCTGGTGAGGAGTTATTGGTCTGCTGAAGACTGATGATAATTAGCATGTATATGAGATTCTTAGTGTCCTTCAATGAGTAGAATAATTGGAAGAACCTAGTCAAGCATGACAATAGGTCATTATAGCTACAACAAGGTGTGAAATATCATCTCACCATCATTTTAAAAAGGGGGAAATTACTCATTAAGATTTAAAATGAAAGACGCTGTGTGTTATGTGGTCAACTTTTCTTTTCACGCCAAGTCAAAGATGGATAGGACCATTCTTGATACAGTCGAGGCTGTGAAAAATATAAATTTGTAAAACTAAAGTCTTATATTGTCTGAAGCAGACCCCTCCATGAGACCAACCTGTTTTATATGCCTGTTGTACACTGTGGACCACTTACAAATACATTGTTAAGTTTCATTGTTTTACTATGTACAATGCAATCCCATGTACTTTATTTATTTTGTTGGAAATTGAAATAAACGAAATGAAATGAAAAAATGAAATTCTACTGCCGATTCGAAAGCACAGTTTTTGTAACCTAATGTTAATCTGTTGAGTGCCATAAGGGTGTTGACTCTGTGTTAATATGCATTAACGCCATCCTGTCTCTCAACAGATGCTTTATACATTAGGGCTGCGACGAATAGTCGAATGCCTGAGTACCCGCACTCTTGACAACTACTCGAGTACGATTTTTAGTACTCGAATATTCGGCCGCAAAAAAAATATAAAAAATTCCCGGTCACCTGGCACTGTCCAGGCCGACGCTTACCTGTGCCAGGGAGAGCGGCGGCCGCTAGCCTGGTACCGTCGGTAAAAATGTTTCCCAACTCAAGCACTGTCAAACTTACCACTCAGAAACTGGGACCATATGTCCAGATTTCTGTTTGGACTCGGAGGAAAATGGATTATTCTGCCATTTTGGGTTTTTAAAACAGCATAATTGTTTACTGTTATTATTATTAAATCAGCGCCTTCAACTGCAACTCGAAGTAAAATTGCATGCGTTTTCGGCGACAGACTTGGGATACTGCTCCAGTGGTATGGTGGTGGCAAAAAAAAATCAAAAAAATTCAAAAAAATTATAAAAAACATGGAGTCTCAATTTCAAGTATTCGCTTGTAAGCCTGGGAGTGTACTCGGGTACCACATTACACTGTTGTGCACAGCCTTATTTTACATGAAATTCAACATGTTTGATAAGGCTTTTCTCTGTGTAATCTCTTGCGCTCTCTCTCTCTCTCATCCCCCCCTCTCTCTCTCTCTCTCTCTCTCTCTCTCTCTCTCTCTCTCTCATCATCTCTATCTCTTTCTCCCATCTCTTCTATGCTTTTTTACTCTCTAATAATCCCAAGTATCTCTCTCTCTCTCTTCACATGTGATATTTCCCCATTGCTACAAGATTGCTATAAAACCATTTCAATGACATGGCTAAATAAAACTGAAAGAAATTTCAAACAAAATAATTGTAAGATTTCATATATCTACTTCTACAGCAGATCTGAGGATGTGGGTGTGTGTTGTAGATCATTCTAATTACAGTAGAGGTTATAACCAAAGACCTACAATTCCACCATCTTCATTCTCCAAGCATAAAACAAAACATAAGAAACCATGACCTAATTTTGTTTTGTTTACCGGTACTTTTCTTCTCTCCCTCTCTCTCTTTCTCTCTCTCTCTCTCTCTGAGTCTCTCTGTTTCTATACATAGCTGATTATAAACCCCAAAGGAAGAACATAAGCAACATTTCTGCTTCCTTGCTCTGGAACTAGCATTAAGAAAATGCTGATCATCAGACAAAGCGTGTATCTATGCTCTCTCTTTGTCTCTCCATCTCTTTCTCTCTCTCTCTCTCTTCATCCCTCCCTCCCACTCTCTCTCTCCCTCTCTCTCTCCATCTCCATCTCTACATCCCTGAATAGCATCTTTGTGATGAGAGCTTTGATGGTATGTTCAACAATAGACCCCATGTCATCATCATCATCATCCAGGTTCTCATCCTACTCACATCAGCCATTACCTAAGCATGTTATTATCATCTCAACAACTTTTAAGTCGACTATTGCAAAGCCCTCAGTAGAAGGTCCTTTCTCTTCTTCAAATTATCTTCTTTTATTTGTTTCCATCTTATATACCTACATGTATACTATAAGATGAACTCTTTAGCAGATGGAAACAAAACTCATAATATCTAGCTAGCAAGCAAGTGTAATGGTTCCATCAGGGTCTATCATTGGCTATATTATTAAAGAAATATGCCAGTTTTGGAAAAGTCCCCTCTCAAAAAAATGAAATGGAAGCTCTTATTACCAATCATGTGAGAGAATATGTTTTGACAAATACGTGTTGATACAAATTTTGCCAGGAAACCACCTACTAATTGATATATTTCGTAAATTATTATATCTCTTTGGACCTGATAGATATCCCGCACGTGTCGCGTAGTCCCATAAACATCTTTCTATGTACAGTGCTTGTAACTTTACCAAGATTCCAGAACCTTGCAGTACACACCAATACTTATATGCTAAATGATCAACCTTTTCTGATCGATTCCACATCGTTTCTTTCACAATGAAATCGCAGGACCATAACTGGTCTTCATCTTTAAGATACAAAACAGACACACATGCAAGTCCGTCAAACACAAACCTACAGGGTGGGTCTTACTTAGAGAAGACCCATTGAAGACCACACACACAAAGGTGCTCTTGTTATGCTTTCTTGTATTATTTAATACACATCTCTTCTAACAATAAACTCTTTCCTCCTTGTCCTACTTTATTGCCATTTCTCACTCAACAACTAGTCTTCAGAGACAGCCCATCATTCTTCTTTTATTCTCAATTCAACCATTTCAGTTACCATTTAGCTGAAGAATAAGTAGCCGACATCTTGGACATTCCTTCTTTCAACAAACCGTATTTGAATATTCAATTTACATAAAACTCATAATCCCTACCTGGGTATTAAGTACATCAATGAGATGATCAACTTATCTTACAATAATTGAAATGTGGGGTTCAGGTTTTTATTCAAAGTCACAGATGTAAAAATTAACAGTTTGTAACATGGAAATTGCAACATGTCCCATCACCCCATCCTGACTCCAATCATGTACGTTTATGCTCCAATGAACACACCACTGAGTCTACATGGGAAAGTTACAATGCTACAATAAAAAATGTGCTTCCTGTTCACTCGTGCATAAAAGTTTGGTTTAATAAACCACGAAATTCACTCAGCAAATCATGAATGTATCATATCACCCTCAATTGTGTAAGCTCCAAAGTATTTACCTCTCACAAATTGGAAGGCTAATTCCTGTGCAACCTTATTTTCTGACTTTTTGGTGTCATATGAAAGTCAAGTTTATGAGCTTTCCAAAAAATCCCCAGAATCATATATTTTTTATTTGGCAGCCATTTCAAAAGTGTATAGTTTTTTTTTGGGATGCATGGTATATCAATCTGTAGCTTCATTTGGATCATATTTTCACTATTTGAAATGACAAAACTGCTGTCCCATGAGTCTAGTGAGTATGACCCTATTTGACCTCTAGCATCCAATTTGTATGAGATGCTGAGAGCTGACATGAGACAAAAGCTAAACAATGGTCTGGATCATTCTAAACAACAGGACCTCTGTCTCACCTTAGTCTACTCTCTAAACCTCTCGCATCATTCTACAAACCCTGAAGTGATTCATGTCGAAGGCCTACAATTAGTCTGCAAGCACAGACCCTAATTTGACACTTTATCAAAAAATCATTGTGCCTTGAGAGAAGCCTAGCCCAGCTACCTACTGGTTGTGTCAGGAGCAGCTATAGTACATGGCCTATGGTAGTCTTATAGTGCAGATTCTCTTTTACGACTAACCAGGGTTTGCGCTTGCAGACTAGCCCACTATGTCCATGACTGGGCCTATGTGTATGCCTATACATGTCTTTATATGAAGCCAGTTAGCAAACCATTCCGTTTCTAAGCAACCACAATTTATTCCTCACACAAAATTAATATAATTTGATTTGATCATACCTACCAACCTTTTACAGCAAAAAATAAGGAATCTCTCAAAGCAAAATTATATCAGGAATTTAGTCTATTTTGTATCCATTTCACACAGAATATTTCGAAAAAGAGAGGAATCTAGTGCTCAAAACAATAGCTTGAAGACAAAATAATAGAAATCATGCCTCCAAAATAGAATTGTTTGGCAGTTATATATGTTTGATTAGGCAAAGATATACCTACATGTAAGTATATTTAGGCAAAATAACAAAAGTGAAGTGATTCTCATCCCGCCTGCCTTCTTTTTCGCCGCCGCCTCCCTCTTTTAACTACTTATTATTCACAAGAAAAAAAGCCTGTGATATACATTTTGTTTACCGGGAAGTAGCTTCTAAAGTGATACTAATCATTTGTTTTGCTATACATTGCATCAGTATACTCACATAGCACAATTTCTGCGAATGAATAGGTTTGGCCAGCTATAATTAGACGGCAGCCATCTTGGTAAAAAATTGCAACAAAAAAAAGCAAAATAGTAAATAGTAATGCCCTGCCATTTCAAAAAATCCGGGCGAGAAACACGTAATTTTTGTTATTTGGCCTTTAATACATTAGGGAATTTAGAAGAAAGGGAAAAATGAGATTAGCCTCTGCCTTGACAGAACATATTTCAAATAATTCAGGTAATTACATGGATATGGCTATACATGGACTCAGCTTGTACTGTTAAAATATTACTCTACGACAAAGCCCCCAATTCAGACTTTCACCAATGATACTACAGGTGTACATGTATAATATGAACTTAATTTTTTTTTTTTAAGCAAAGGGCTAATTCTGAGTGGCTTGATGTCTAAATGGAGAGAAATTAATTCACTAAAATATTACTCTACGACAAAGCCCCCAATTTAGACTTTCACCAATGATACAGTATAACATGAACTTAAAATTAAGAAAGGAAAGGGCTAATTCTGAGTGGCTTGATGTCTAAATGGAGAGAAATTAATTCACTTTTCTTCCACAGACAGGAAGCCCCAGTCTGCTCTCATCCTACCCAAGGTTAACAGATTTCTTCTAAATCTTGAGAAAAAGAGAGAACTATTTTGTGGAGGATTGGGACATTAGGCGTGGTCCATCTAAGGAATGATTACTCAATTGTCCAGAGTGGATCCTGCCAAAGTCTTCATCAAATCTATCCATGTTTCTTCATGCGAGAACAATCTCATTACCGTGAATCATGAACTACTAATTCTTTCCCGTAATCGAGGGGAAATTCACTGGAATGCTTGATTTCATCCAGAAAATATATGAAATATTTGTTGTTTGACTGGCTGATCCGGCTGTAAGCTCAGCGAGAGATTTGTAACCCCGCTATCATACGTGAACACTTGTCATCAGACTTGACTTTCTTCACACTCACTCCCCTCTCACTTCAAATGCTGACTGATTCCAACCAGAGACTGACCAATCAGGGGGCTTACTGAGGGTCGATCCATTAATCCGGAGGGGTGTTAAAAGATTCTGCTTGCTTTACACATTAATCATACCATTCAAAAGCAGAGAAAAAAAGAAATACAATATTGAGTTGGAGGCATGTTCCATAAGACTGAATCATAATGCTTTCTTTTTGATCCCTCCAAACATAGGTAAAAAAATGCTGAAATCAACGGGAAAATACGGCTTTATAAACGAAAATTGGCACACGCATTGAACAAACTGTACAAAAATATATCAATGATTGAGAGTGAATCAATTATTCAACATTTGTGACCCAAAAAAGGCTCAACAATAAACAAAGAACTAGTTAAGTGAATTGAATTTGTTAGAAACTGCTTTTAAGTCCAATATTTCTCGTTAATTAGATGCTGAAATTCTATATGGAATTAACCTACATATACTGGTGAGGGATAAGGATAAACAATGTCATGCCTCTCACAAAACAAATAACCGGAATAATGAAACAATAGACATATTGTTAATGGAACCACTCCCACATAAGTTTGGTGAAACCCTATCCAATCCAATCAAATTATGAAATAAAAATATGCCACCAAAATTCGCCCATATTGATACAAGAATCTGTTGAGAGACAGAATTAAAGATAAAAACCGGTTATGGTCATGCGATTGCATTGTGAAAGAAACGTTGTGGAATCGATCAGAAAAGGTTGATCATGTAGCATATACATTGTAAGTATTGGTGTATTCTGCAAGGTTCTGGAATCATCAAAATGATAAGAAATTTGGCCCAGTCTTGGTAAAGTTACAAGCACTGTACACAGAAAGATGTATATGGGACTATGCGACATGTTATATTTATCAGGTCTAAATAAATATAATAATATACCAATATAGTAGGCGGTTTCTCAGCAAAATTTGTATGATCACGTAATAGTCGAAACATATTATTTTACATGATCGGTAATAAGAGCTTCCATTTCATTTTTTGAGGGGGGGGGGGGGCGTTTCCAAAACTTGTCTTTACCTTTAAGTCTATACTGTATGGTAAAGTACATGTATATGAATTAAGGCCCTCCTGGATACAAACAGACACATTAAAGGGGAAGTCCACCCTGAAATTAAGTTAGTTTTAATAGGAGTAGAAAAATGAGAGAAACAAGTCAGTGAAAGTTTGAGCAAATTCCGATTAAAAATAAGGAAGTTAGGATTTTTTAAGTTGTGATCAATCAAACACAAATTGGCAACTCTATAGGCGTGTCTGCACTATCTCGACATTGCCAAATATCCAGCTATTTTGAACTATCCCGATCGAAACTATCCAGCTATTTGCGTCTTCATTAGACCGAAGTGGCAAATTAGCTGGATAGTTGGTCGGGATAATATCCCAAGATATCTCGGTCTAGTTTGCAAAATATCCTTCTATTTCCGAACTAGCGGGATAGTTTGCGACCGTCTTCATTAGACCGAAGTACGGAGTCAATTATCCCGATCCCATCATGCACAACGATTTCCGGTTCGCACATGCGATCTATACCTCTCAGCGCTGACCTCGCAACCACTGACCTCGAGTAAACACGGAAAACCGCAAACTAGACAGAGATATCTTGGGATATTATCCCGACCAACTATCCAGCTAATTTGCTACTTCGGTCTAATGAAGACGCAAATAAGCTGGATAGTTTGCGATCGGGATAATTCAAATAGCTGGATATTTGGCAATCTCGAGATAGTGCAGACACGCCTTCTGACGTAAAATGCGAGCTCAACTTCCATTTGCTTAGTACTAAAAAAAATCTAAAATTTTCATTTTCCCTCAAGAAAAATTTCAACCATACATGCTCCCTAAATATAATAATTGCAAATAGGTTTCTATACTCCCCCTGCAAGGAACAAATATATATTCCGTCATCAATAACGAAGAAAACATGATTTTATGGAATATTATGCACAAAGATAATGAAGGAGAGCTTGTATAATACGTCACAGAGTTGCCAATTTGTATTTGATTGATCACAACTTCAATAATTCATAACTTTCTTATTTTCATTCAGAATTTGCTAAAACTTTCACTCACCTGATTTTCTTATTATTCTGCCTCTATCGAAACAAACTTATTTTGGGGGTGGACTTTCCCTTTAATGAATGCACACCTCGATTTTTTATTTGGAAACAATATCCTTGTCGCTAATCACTAGCTATAGTGTTTCAGGTAACTATCAAAATTTGTTACATGATGATTTTGTGCAATGCAATACTTGGCAAGTGAAAAATTACACCCAAATAGCAGTTGGAAATCAATAACCTGTCTGAATGAACAAGAAAGAAAAAACATAAATCATACTAGCCTAATGGACATAAGTAATAATGATTATTGGAATGGTTTTACCTTCAATAATGATTGTACACAATTTACATAACAAGAGATGATGATATTGAAGAGATCTGGGGGCGTTTCACAAAGCCTTTTTTTCAATGACAAATGACAAATATCAGTGACAAATCTGTTGATAACCAATCAGAAGCAAGGATTTCAGTAGCTTATAACAAAAACTGTCATTTGTCACTGATGACAAGTTTTGTGAAACACCTCCCTGATGTTTGCCAAAAGACAACAGTGATTAGATTCTTTATATCCATGGCATTAATGCCTGTTGTCTTATATAAACTTTTAATCATGGAAACAGATGAAAATGGAAACCACTACAATTATTTTGTCCTGTCCAAAACATTCCAAGCCTACAGTGTAACTGAAAAATACATTACCGGTACTATAAATTGAAAAAATTTCAGACGAACAAGTGTTGACAATAGGCGGTGTCACACAGAGACCAAAAATCCGGATTTTAGTTATCCTCTTAATTGCTGTCTGTCATCAATTATCCCATTTAAAATCCTCTAACGAAGTAAGAAAATTCTCCCTTGAAAGGATTTTTCAGGGGATTTTTTAAGGGATTTTTCTGTGTGACACCGCCTATTATGTATTTTTAATGTTATTTATTTTATTTATTTTATTGTCAATTTATCATTAGCTCGAGATTGCCAAATAGCCCACTATTTCTGATTTTGGAAATAAGCCTGAAGTTACAAATCGCGTCTTCATCAGCTCGAGATGTTTTGCTCAGCGTTAGCGCATAGTGCGAGTCTTCGGGCTGGTGAAAACCAACCGGACAAATAGTAAGATATTTTGCAAACTAGCCCAAGATATCTTGGGATAATTTTCTTTACCAAATATCCCCCTGATTGCAACTGCAGGCTAATGAAGACGCAAATTAGTTGGATAATTTGCGATTGAAATAGTTGAAATAGTGGGTTATTTGGCAATTTCGAGCTGATGAAAACAGGCATACAGAAGTCTTTCAGATATACTGATCTCATATGGCTTTTGGGAACCACAATATTTAAAATTATTTTGTGTTATTTTGTTTCATGTATCTCCCAAACCTAAAAACATTTATTTTTAAGACTATATACCTTGATATTAAAGTTTACATATTGTAAACAAGAAATGTAACATACATAATTCACTCATAATTCACTTGAGGCTGCCATCCTTGTCAAGTTTTGCTTATGATTGCGGTCTCCTGCACTTTCCAACATTATAGCTTGAAATTGGATAATACCGTACTCGATAATATGTTATGGAAATATTAAGTTTCGTTATTATATGTACATATATTATGTAAAAAAACATTTTGACATGAAGAAATTGTTTGTATATGTTGTATTATACCTTACATTTATATCTTCTTTGTTATTCAGTTATATTATATTTGGAAAAATGCAGAAATATAATAAAATCAACAACAAAAAATAATAATTCACTCATCCATTCTTTCAGGAAGCATTAATGTATATGAACACTCTAACAAGATTCAGACTGGCCATTCAGTGTCATGCAAAATGAAATTTCATTATTCACTATGGTTTAATAGCTGCCTATGAATATGATAATGCATGATATGAACCGCAGATTACAGGAAACAATAAAGAGGAAGTCCACTCTGATGTTAAGTTGCTTTTAATAGAAGCAGAAGAAAATGAGAGGGACAAGTCGATGCAAGTTTTAACAAAATCTGATTAAAAATAACAAACTTATGAATTTTGTAGTCGAAATCAATCAAACACAAATGGGCAACTTTGTGACAAATCTTGAAAGGTCCCTCCTATTTGCTCTCTACCAAAAATAAAATCAGAAATGTCAATTTTTCCTAAAGAAATTTTAAATCAACATGCATCCTAAATGTAATCATTGCAAATATGTTTTTATACAATCCCTATAAGAAACAAAATCTATTCCGTCATTAACTAAGAAAATTAAAGTTTAGAAATATTCTGGACAGAGCAAGTTGTATCTCACAAGCTACATGTGTTTGTATGTCACATCTTTCTGTTTTGTAATCTGATATTGCTCCAAATCACACTAATTTGCTTCTCTCGTTTGTTCTGCTTGTATTAATACCGGCTAACTATCGAGGCGGACTTCCCTGTTAACACAAGATCAAGTTTTCAGAAATTGATACAAAACACTTTCTTTTAGTTGAATGAAAGAAAATGCATTATAAAACCTGCTCTAAAAGATCAAAAGCAACCTGGACATGAACATTGAAACCATTATAGAAAGTTTTAAAATATATTCCAGCAAGGTAGTTATTACCAAATAAAGCTTCATAGCAGAAAGGCAATATTGCTAGGAAATTGATGGTAATAATAATGTAAAGAAAAGCGCTGAAAAGAGAAAGTTTACAAAGGACTTGTCTCGCAATATATTTCTTCATGCATCTTAATATTTCATGGATCATTATGACATGTAGTAAGAATGCTTTTCCATCCATTTCAGAGAAACTAGGACGTGGAATGAGAGAAGATGAAGGAAAGCTTGCTGTGGCGCTTCTTCAAAACGTTAGAAGCAGAGAAAACAGCCGACATACATAGAGATCGTAAACTAGGTTGCCTTTATTCATTTCCCTCCATATACTTTTTCTATGGCAATTATTTATCTTGTTTGGTGTATAGCTAGAGCAGCAGGTGGAAATACAGAGGTTCGTCATGACAATATAGAACGAGATGGAGAGGCTGAATGGGAGAGAGAGAGAGATGATGAGAGTATTGCCCATTGTTCCGTGAGGAGGATGAGAGAGAAGAGAAGATGGGTCATTTCAGAAAAGGGGCGAGCGGGTCGAGAAAAGAAGAATAAGCAAGATTGTTTGCCGCGGAGCGAGGATGCTTTACAACTGACTGGACTCCATCTCTTCCTGTTTATCTAAGACCGGATGAGAGAGCAGTAGAGAGAGCGGATGAGAGAGCAGGAGAGGGAGTAGGAGAGAGGGAGATGCGGGAGGGAGATGCGGGAGAGAGACGGGGGAGAGAGATGCGCGGGAGAATGGACGATAGGTTGGAAGCAGTGACAAGCCAAGCGACTAATTCACGGATTCTTTCTCCCCGAGAAACAAAAAGAGTGTAATTTGTGCTAAGGCGCTTTGCGGAGCGCATTATGACGTGAAATGTCATTGCCGTACCAGACGAGGGCGGTTTCCTTTCTGAGGCTTGGCTCGCGGAATAATCGATGGGTTTATCTTTCTCTCTCCTTCCTCTCACTTGAATCCGACGGAAAATGTTGGAATCAAATGTGAGCATTTTCACGCTTTGAACATTAGATGATAAGAAAACACCTTTAAGCCAAAACCTTCTTCACCTTCAACTCTTTGAGTTCTAAAGGTTCAAATAAAATAATGATCATTTCCACCATACTACAAGGTCTGGTATATGGGTAAACAGTATTCAAGGCTTCAGTGACAATCGCTTGCGAGACTGATTGACAAATCTTTAGAAAGTGAAAACAATTCCAACTGTAGAGACATACAAATGTCTTTTTCAGTAAAAATGCCCCTTTCATGTATCATCGATCCAACGCCCAAGTATTTCAATGTTTGTTAGCAAACTCTCTTACAAACATGAACGCCAGATTGTGCAACGAGCAAAGGTTTCTCTTTTAAAAACACTTTTGTGTTACTCCTTGGAAAGTTAATGTTAATAAAGTTGACAGTCAAAACGGTGTTTAGCTTTTATTATTATCATTATTTATATCAAGTATTTAGCGTCACCTGCGTGGCAAAAAGCGAAATGAATCACTGTAACCCTCGGTTCTCTCCTCCCTTTATAAGTGATTAGGGGCGTGCAGGTGGACCACTACACCACGGTTTCTCCCTACACTTAAAACGAATAGAGCAGTGGATTCTTAACATGCAAAGGTGGCGACTCTCCTCTACACGGGGTCTCCATCAAACGTCCTATCCAAGGAACAGAGCGTTTTCCACTGTAACATAGCCTGCATCTATGAAACATGGGAGGGGCACATTAACTCACAACGCAGGCTTCAGTCATCTGCCTGGGTTGGATTTGAACCCACGATCTTTGGTTTGACAGACAGACACTTTACCAACTGAGCAAACTCGCCTCTTCTTTTTCTTCTCCTTTTTCTTTCTTTCTTTCTTCTTCTTCTTCTTCTCCTCCTGTTTCTCCTTCCTCTATTTCATCTTCATCTTCATCATCATCATCATCATCATATCTCTTCTTCTTCTTCTTTTTCTCCTCCTCCTGTTCCTCCTCCTGTTGCTCCTTCTATTCATCATCATCATCATCATATCTCTTTGCTCTTACTATGTATAACTCTGTCTTGGATTTGTCTACTGTTTATCTACACAATCACCAACAATTTGATATCATCATCTCTTCCTCATGTCTTCTGCATCTCCATCACATTCTACAGATTGCATCCACCTGACATGCATGTCTTCATCTTTCCCTCCATCTCCCCGCAGCTGATGTTGAATCGGAGCTACAATCATGATTGGTAAATTGCTTAATGGCCTTCACTTTCATGGGCTGACAATGGGGCATTCAAGCTATCATACAATACAATCATTCATCTCACTCCTTCCGACGTCGGCCAAAGAAACTGTGTTGGACTTAGAAGAGCTTTCTCTCGCTACCATGGCGATCACTTCACCACCAGTGAAAAAGATGAACCCTGTGTTCACACAATCCGAATTCATTGTATAGCTGTACCATAAGCCCCAGTAAATTTGCATAGAGTTCAATGCAAAACAAATTTTAGAGTGTTTTTTGTATATGCAGGCAAGCTTGAAAAGTAGCCCCCGAAAAATAAATATTAATTTTTTCCCTGACCATAAGTAATTACCGTTTCCCTAGTCTGAATAACAATCTTGTATAGAAATGTTGTATAATGGAGCATCGTATAGTGAAATGCATGTTAGGGCATTGTTTCAAATGAAAACTCAATAAAGAATCTTGGTCCTGTCGGAGTCTAAATGAAATACATTAATAATAATAATAATAACATTTAATTTTTATATAGCGCTTAATACAAATGTCTCTAAGCGCTTTACAAATATACTATTACCCCGGTCATTGGATTCAGTGCTTGCCCGCACACACTGTGTGCACAATCTCCACTCCCTGGGGAGCATTCCAGCCAGGCGTTACATTGGGTATCATACAAAAACTATATACCTTGGCGGCGGGCTTATAGTGAGCTGGTGATTGACCAGCTTCCATGTCAACTGTCCTCATTAAAACTACTTATTCTATACAATGTTTTGTATCTAGGCTGTGTACTCTTTTCATTCAACAATGATTCTTCATATATTTCTTGATACAAGTTTTCTGTTGTCTAAACAGGCTTAAAGAAAATTGAGAAAAACAGATAGCATCAAACAAACTGACCGACAAACAAAATTCATTCTGACACGTTTTTGAGAAAAAATTTGAGAAAAAAAAAGTAATGGTATTGCTGGGTATAAATGGTAGAATTAAGAAATGGTAGAATACTATCCAGGCTGAATTGTTTATTCATTCAACTCAAAAGAAATTGGTTTGATCAAGTCTAGAGTCTACATCTAAAGACTATTGACTGCTTCTAGACTCTACATCTAAAGACTATTCACTGTTTATTATGCTCTATTTGATGGAGGCAATGAGAATGGTAGTCTCCAAACTCTACCCTCATTCAAAATGAGTTTCATTGTGAGGAGCATTCTATGATTTCTGCATTGAAGCTAGTCTTTTGAGAGATGAAAAGCTATGCCATATATGGAGCTAGTGTTTGGCTACAATAGGGTACTGTCGTCATGTAAAGCCTCCTGGGAGAAGGCTCCCTAACCTAGCATCTATCTGCCGCTGTCGCCTCAAGATCGATTCTATAATGCACAGGATTTCACAAAAGCCTGGAAGAAAGTTTAGAATTTACCCTAGCAAAGATGACACATGGAGGATGGATGAAGAGAAGTGAATTTAAACTATTTTAAAGCTTGAAGTTTTCATCTCCGATTCTCCGCTATATCCACGATACCATATTTGTTAATATACAGTTTTGGAGAAGAAGAAAAAAGGGTTTATCTATAAATAAAAGCAACAAGGATCAATGTCATGCTTTGTAATAGGATCTGATAATCTTCTGATTTTCGTAAAATTGTATGTTTTTTTTCTCGTCAAGTTCTATTTCATTCTTTTCTGATCCCCTACATGTATATTCTATTATTCTCGATTTCTCATCTGTCATATCTTTACTCTCTGCTTCTCTTTTCTTCTTTCCTCTAAATTGCTTTTCACATCCTTCTCTACTTTTATGTTCATTTATATCTAACCCCTCCTCTCTCTCTCTCTCTCTCTCTCTCATTTTTTATGAAATGCTAAAAGCTGATTACACATGTGATCATTAACACTTTGCAATTTTCATTATTTCTTATTACTGTTACTGTTATTATTTTTAGCATATCTAAAATTATCTCAACACCACTTTCTCAGCCTGCATTCAATCTCTTACTCACTGTGTGGGTACTTAATTATAGTATGTTTAATGCTTTTCTAGTTTGTGTGTCAAAAATTTCTTTGATAACACCCTCCCCTCCCGGCCCCGTATAATACATCAGATTCTATATCATAATCGCCACTCTTTTTCTATTCCCCTCTCTATCTCTGCACCTCCAAGGCTCTACCTATCTCTCTCTCTCTCTCCCCCTCTTTCTTTTTCTCTCTTTCTCTCTCTCCCTCTCCCCACCTTTCTTTTTTTGTATCTCTCTCTCCCCCTCTCCCCACCTTTCTTTTTCTCTCTCTCTCTCTCTCTCTCTCTCCCCCCACCTTTCTTTTCTCTCACTCTCTCTCTCCAGTCAGACCGCAGCGTGCGCGATAATGAGGCTGTGCGGCAATTTTTATTCAGATTCCCGTTCGGTGAAAAGCTCGCTTACAACGCTCTCGTAAAACACGAGACCAACCACGGGATTTTGGTAGCATCATTTTGTCGCCCTCGTATGGCTTACAGTGCAATTCATCATGGCGGAATCGTGGGGTAAGTCAATCTCTGAAATTTTCGCTGTTCTTTGACACCAAATTTGCCCAAATTAGTTAGATTTTGCGCTTACTTTTATCGCAAACAAAAAGAGCGTTTTTTAGTCCTCGGAAATTAACTACTCATTACATAGTGTCGTATTTTGCTTGTTCCTGACTGGTATTGATAATATTATTTCGAATTTTTGCATCCTACGTCGTCTTTGATAACCAGTCCATCGTTTGATGTTGAAAACACGTAGATGCAAGTAATGTTTGAATAAGAAATATGCCCAAATTATTGGACTATATTTTGGAAATCTACCGGAAGTAGACGGAAAATGATTCGAAACCGCGGGGAATTGCTATGGCTACGGCCTTTTAGTCAGGAATGGCGGGGTTTCTTGTGTGTCGCTGTGCCATTGTGTGGCGCATACAGCAGGAATTTATGTAGTCCCATGTGTATATATTTTTGTCAGCTTTTTAGTTTTTGTTGTCGCAAATCGACAGCAATGTAAATAAATCGACTGCTCATTAGTCATTGCTATTCATTATAAATCTAGATCAAATGATATATTTTAAATGTATATTTACAAGGGTTTAAACATGTTTAGACAAGTAATGAAGGGGTTTGATAACTGATCAAACTGAGCTGAGCGAGTGAGCTGAGCTGAGCTGAGCTGGATATTAAAATGACAAATTACTTAGTTAAAGGATAATTAATTATATTAATTTGGGATTCTCAAACTTTGGTTCTGCCTTCTGCTCAACTCAAACCTTACAGCCAGCCACAGAAATAAGCAGCATTTCCTTGTGCGAGTTGTAGACCTATGATTATGAACAGAGCAGAATTAAAACAAAGCCAAAGGTAAACACTTACATTTTAGAACTTGTGCACATCTTGAAAAATGAAGGGAAAACTTCATGAATCTGAAATCTGTAATATGTTTTCATTTAAAAAAATAAATTTGAAAGCAAGCCAGTTTTGTCTACCATAAATGGCTAGCTACTTTGATAAGATCTTTTCAAATCCCCATACATTGAACTAAGACATTTTATTCTTCTTATCATTTGTTGTTGTTTTTCTGACAGACGCACTCAACCATCGAAGCTTGCGGGACATTGACAGACATCATACATCAGTCTCCATTGCATTCCTGGATCAACATTTGCTGGACTCCATGCCTTTGTTCGTTTTAAAGGTTATTTATTTGAAGACTCAACCGCAGTTTTGCTTCACGTTGGAACAAACAATCTTGACAGGGAGTTTGGGAGAAGGACGAGAAGGATTTTGTTCAGCTCATTCCTTTCAATAAAACAAAAATCTCTGATACTTCCAAAGTTCCAAGGTGGGATTCCGGAGCTTCACACGAACAAAGCATTTATTATATTAATAGAAAACTGACTGAACTGTCACCTTTATACAATTTAACAATACTTAACTCTAATAATTTATTATATTATAATAATTTTATTCTCAGCGACACATTTTATGTGTGTGATGGTCTCAACATAAATGTTAAAGTCAGTTTATAAATAAAATATAAATATTAGAAAATGCAAATTTTATTCGTAGTCCTATCGCATTTATTATTTGTAGTAGTGTTAAATAATACATTTTTTTGTCCATTTACTAGGCTATTCAGAAGAAACCAGACCTGGTTTTGTTTTGGGTTAGTTGGCATGAATTTTGATTAAGAAATGTGAATTACACAGACCTGTTAAATAATAGCCCCCCCCCCCCCCACAAAAGAAAAACAATCTTTTTAAAAGATATATTTTGCAGATTTGTGTTTCATCCAGAAATAGTACCAACACAGGGTAAACTTAATATAAATAGTCAAGCATTGACATATTTTGATATGTTGGTGATGATGATTGTGATGGTGGTGATGGCGACGGTGGAGATGATGGCTATGGTGATGATGATAATGATGACGGTGATTATGATGATGGCAGTGGTGATGATGTCGGTGGTGATGGCGATCATGATGGATATGGTGATGATGATAATGATGACGGTGATTATGATGGCTATGGTGATGATGATAATGATGACAGTGATCATGATGACGATGATTATCTTGATGGCAATGCTGATGGTGTTGATGATGAGGGTGATTATGATGGCAATGCTGGTCGTTAACGTGATGGTGATGATGGCAATTAATGGCGATGTCGGTGGTGCATGGTGATGATCATGATGACGGTGATTATGATGATTGTGATGCAATGCTAATGGTGGTGATGATGATGTAGGTGGTGACGGCGATGATGGCTATGGTGATGATGATAATGATTGTGATGGCGATGACGATTGTGATTGTGATAATGATGTTGAAGATGAAAATTAGAATTCTACAAGTTTTATTTGAGCCCTTCAGCCCACCGCACACTTATATTTCTATCCAAGGGTCATATTACACACAAACAAACCCAAAAAATAATTTTCCAGATATATATATATATATTCCGTGGGTCACTTTAAAACAAAATCAAACAGAAAAGAGAATAAGGGAAAGAATTTTGTAATATTTTATTTCCAGGAATACACATGAACTGGAGTAAAGCAATTGACAAAAGAATTATGAAATAAAATATTACCATCATCGAATGTCTGGGAATTACCAAAAGAAATTCCTGTTTAAGGCTCTTCTAATTAGCCCATGGTTTACAAATATAAAAACACATTTCAGAACTTTTACAACCATGAAATTAATAGCAGGGATGGGAACAATCATATTTTCAATTTTCAATAACATTGCCCCCCCCCCCCCTCCCCCCTGAAAGTTTGTATTTACACAAACATACATTTCATAACGAATAATGTGTCTTCTTTGTTAAAATGATATCAAAGCCTGGCCAAAAATAGCCTTTATGGACACTTAAATCCCCTCTTCTGTCCCTAGAGCTGGAATTCTATATTGTACTTGTGTGCGTATCCGTATCCAACTTTGTACTTTCCGTTCACTTCTATACTTATGTAGCGCACGAGTATCGTACACAATAATAAGTATATGGGGCAATACAAAAGCCTCTACGACCGGGGGTTACGCACACGAGAGTAATTCATGAATATCCCTAATCTCCGTCTATTTTCCGTGCGTGTTCACGTATAGCGCGCAGACTGGTTGGACCGCGAATCGACGCAGAGCTATATATAACGTGGTATCCCCCGGTTGATCTCGATGCGAAACGCTCGTCGATCGGCCATGTCTTATTTTCCGCCGGAGTCTATTATGCATCAGCTACTACTTTGCTTGTTCCTGACTGGTATTGAGACAGACATTGACAGGAAGTATAATATTATGTTAGGAAAATATCTACATTATGTGGTAAGCCAAAATTCAGCGAGATGCACCCCCGATAAAAATGGTTATTTAACGTGTATATCCGACTCTTCAAATATTTTTTTTTGCAAGTTTTTTTTGGTGTTTTTTTCACATTTTGAAACTTCACTCACTATTTATTGAATAGTACATTATAATGTTTATAGTTCTGGCTCAATATTCATGACGAATTCAATGTCATTAAATGAATCCTGAGCATAGCAGAAAGATGAGAACTGTGCCATGTTTTTGCTTATTACGTATTCATGACGAGCAAATTCGTGCATACGATATGAATAAATGGAAGCGAATTCGCGCACGCTGCGGTCTGACTGTCTCTCCCCACCTTTCTTTTCTCTCTCTCTTTCTCTCTCTCTCTCTCTCTCTCCCTCTCTGCACCTTTCTTTTCTCTCTCTCTCTCTCTCTCTCTCTCTCTCTCTCTCTCTCTATTATTCTGATGGAATACTTTGGTCATCATAGAAATAGAAGAGAGTCGAACGAAAGAAAGGCCAAAAAATGAATAAATCAAAGCGTGTAGGAATAGAGAGGTCTGTTTGGTGGGCGTTGTGAATAGAGCTAGCTGAATGGGGAGCGGAAGACCGGGCACCCTGGCTGGCAGTGACTGGCTGGCTTGCACGAGGAGCGAGATTAGAGCGGGTCAGAGAATAATAGGGGCAGATGGTTCCTAGCTGCAGCACCGAGAGGGGTATTGTTTGCACAACAAAAGCCCCAGATCCGGAGGAAACAAAAGAGATCTGGGCACTGCGTGAGGGACAGGAAGAGCGAATGATGGAGAAGGCAACAACCAACTCACTTTGCACAGATTTTTTTCTCTCCATTTCCTTTGATTTCATTTTCTTTTTCTGTCTTCTTTTGTGCGACGACACAATGCGATCTGGCTGTATTATCCTACTGGGTATTGGGTGTAATGACGTTTGAAAACTGGAGATGGAAAGAGGGAAATAGAGTGGCGAGATAGAAAACAACAATCAGGAACAGGCCATGTACGTAAATGTATAGCAGGCTATGGCAATGAACAGGCATTGGTGGTCATTGTAAATAAATGAGATTATCAACCTCGCATAAGATGACAAAAAGAGAGATAATACTGAACCCCTCCTGTTTTTACATTCATAAGATGGAATTAGCATGCTTTATTATTGATCTACATGTACTTGTAACAGGGTTTGATTTCAAAGGACAATTAAAAAGAGTTTCCAGCCGCTTTAAAAGATGTGTTCCGTGACTGGAGCAAATTGATCTTATCCTCGTCCTTGACACTTTCCAATACCAATGTTTTGAACAGCTTTATGCTTCATGCAATCAGAAGAGAAAAGCATTATTAAAATCAAGCTCATGTAAACTATTGATAAGCCCTAGAAATCCTTTCCAAAGATTTCTTGACTTAAAGGGATAGTTGAGTTCTGTTTTCAGACCGCAAATGCCATCAAAGTGCATGGTTAAAATGCCCTTATTGTTATCTATGACATTTCTAGTGCCCTTTTAGGACCTAAAATTGCTATGAAGGTAATTTTAGACGCCAAAATGTGTGAAATTTAGCCAATTCGATCATACCAATTCTGCTCCACTTTCAAACAAATTCGGTGACCGTTAATTAGTTGATTAATTAACAAGGGAAACGCTCTCGGCGGTCTCGCCTGCATAACGCAATTCAATATGATAAACCAGAACGTCAATGACGTACATTGTAGTGCTCATCCGCATCTCGCAACAACAAATATCGTGGTACACTTTTGAACTGGTCAAAAAATAAAAATGTGATGCCCTGGAAGGGACATAATTTCATTTCATTTGCATAAAGTACCATAAATAATCAATGGAGCAAAATCTCAAAATTCTGTGTAGAAGTTTAGTGTTCCAAATTTAGCTCTACCAGATAAGGCAAACCAAATCAAAATCGGTCAAGAAATGAGGGAGAAGAAGCAATTTTTGTTATATTTGGAATAAATTTGCATAAATTACCATAATTAATTAATGGAGAACAATTTCAAAATTCTGTGTAGACCTTTAGTGTACCAAAGTTAGCTCTACGATATAAAGCAAACCAAATCAAAATCGGTCGAAATATGAAGGAGAAGAAGCATTTTTTGTGATTTTTAAATTATTTTTGGAATAAATTTGCATTATTATCATAATTAATCAATGGGAGTAAAATCTCAAAATTCTGTGTAGAAGTTTAGTGTTCCAAATTTAGCTCTACCAGATAAGGCAAACCAAATCAAAATCGGTCAAGAAATGAGGGAGAAGTAGCAATTTTTGTTATTTTTGGAAAAAATTTGCATAAATTACCATTATTAATTAATGGAGAACAATTTCAAAATTCGGTGTAGAAGTTTAGTGTACCAAAGTTAGCTCTACCAGATAAAGCAAACCAAATCAAAATCGGTCGAGAAATGAAGGAGAAGAAGCATTTTTTGTGATTTCAAATAAATTTGCATAAATTAGCATAGATAATGAATTTCACGATTCTGTGTACAAGTTTTAAATCCCCCTCCTAGCCCTATCATATGAAACAATCAGAATCAAAATCGGTTGAAAAATAAGGAAGCATTTTGAAAATCTTAATGATGATGCCACAACATAGTCCAAGTCTGTTGACCTGAAATGACCTTTGACCTTGACTTTGTGATCTGAAATTCTACTCACATGATTGGGGATACTTGATTACCCTATAGTCCAAGTTTCATTGACTCAGAACTTATACTTTAAAAATTATATCAAAAATTCAAAAACTTAACCTTAGGTTAAGTTTTCGATGATGATGCTACAACATAGTCCAAGTCTGTTGACCTGAAATGACCTTTGACCTTGACTTTGTGATCTGAAATTCTACTCACATGATTGGGGATACTTGATTACCCTATAATCCAAGTTTCATTGACTAAGAACCTATACTTTAAAAATTATATCAAAAATTCAAAAACTTAACCTTAGGTTAAGTTTTTGATGTTGACGCCGTCGCCGTCACCGGAAAAGCGGCGCCTATGTCTCGCTTTTTGCTACGCAGGCGAGACAAAAATCACATTACATGGGCTGGTTGGTTGTGCATAATATAACCCACACGAAAATGCCAACAAAAAATCCAACTTCGGCATTGGCTGAAATACAACGTAGAAGGAGCTATTTCATTTTTTCAACAGCTTTTTCAAATTATCTAATATTTGTGGTGGTACACAAGTATTAGAAATCGTTATATTTATGGATATTTCAGCCGTCTCTGATTGTTATTAGACCGAGTGGATAGTAGATAGGCTGGGGGTAGACCATATGGGAATAGACTAATTGGGTAGTATACAAACTTGTTGTAGACCAAACGGCAATAAACCGATATAAACTGACTGTTGGTGTCTCATGTCAAGTGCACGACTCTTGGTCTAAAGAGTTTGACGTTTCAATCACTAGGACTTCATCAGACAATGGTTTCATTGTTTGAGTCCAATTCACTCTGCCCATACTGGGAGGCCTCAGGGAAAACGCTTCCTTCCCACTTCTCTCTCCAATTATGACATTTCTAAGAAATAATAGCTCCTTTAAAGGTAAAGATCAGTTCTGCTCATGCGATACCATTGTGAAAGAAACATTGTGGAATCAATCAAAAAAAGTTGATCATCTAGCATATAAGTATTGGTGTGTACTGCAAGGTTTTTTAATCATCAAAATGATAGGAAATTTGGTAAAGCTACAAGCACTGTACACAGAAAGATGTATGTGGGACTACCCGCACACGTTATATCTATCAGGTCCAAATAGATATAATAATTTACCAAATATATCAATTAGTAGGCGGTTTCCCGGCAAAATTTGTATGATCACGTATTAGTCAAAACATACTCTTTCACACGGTTGGTAATAAGAGCTTCCATTTAATTTTTTGAGAGGGGGGCGTTTCCAAAACTGGTCTTTAGTACCTTTAAAAGATTCAACTCCTTAAGGTGTACTACTGTTTCCACAGAAAAACAAAGATTGCAAAGATATCTACAAATATGCTTTCAAATATCAAACACAATTCACACCACACATCTGTTTAAAAAAAATCAATTTGCCATCAACATGTATTAATTGGTTATTTCAAAGTATTTTATGAAGAAAAAATGTAATACCATAATGGTTGGCAGCTCTGCATGTCACATTCTCAAAAATGACCCTCCAATACATGGATTTGACTACCAGATCTACATGTTCATGTATGTACTTGAGGTTGTATATAAACAAAATAGAAAAGGGACCCATTTTATATGTCTAGTCCATACAATATCATAATCATTTCATTCAGAACCTTCCTCACCCCCCATCATGACCTCATGGCTACCCCCTGTGGACTATAGTAGCAGGTGCTTAGCCCTACTTTATGCACCTTCATACCACGCAGTCTAAGAAAATGAGGTACACTTCAAATAAATGGTGTCTCGTTCACAACATGGACCATGCTTGCAATCTTCTTGAATCTTCTTCTTCTTCTTCCTCCTTCTCTTCTACTTTTTCTCTTCTTCTCCCTCTTCATCCTCTTCTTAATCTTACCATCCTCTTTTCTTTGCTTTCTTTACTCTACACCACCATCATGTTCTTCTTTACTTTTCTTTATCTCCTTTTTATATAAAAATGAGTTAGGGAGATCAAATAATAAGAAATAAGAACTTTAAAGTTAAATATTATTTTTAACAATTTACTCATTCAAGTTCAGTTCATTAATTTGATGTCATTTAATATGAATGTTTTTATATATTGTATTTTACATTTGTAAAACATTGCCCAATTCGGCCTTGTAGTTCTTTTATTCTTAATAAAACCATTATCAATTCAATCAATCATGATACAGCCGTAGTAGGTCCATGGTCAAATGCTTGTAACTAAAATCGGAGCATGAGTGAGCATGACGTTTCATTTGTATTACGATAGGCATAATTTGTATGGTTGCAAATCAAAACAAAACAAGAGTGAAATGAGAGAGAGCACCATATTGGCAGCCATGCTAAAGCCGGGTAATAATTGTGGAGGACCACGAGTGTCAAGTTTGAGAGACATTCCAAGAACCCACTATCATCATAACAATGTGATTGTTTCGGCCTACTTCTCACATTCCAAAAAGAACATGGGTCAACTTTGATGCATCTTTACCAAATAAACAGTGAAAAAATACACGGGGGCTCAGGCAAATTAGCCCCCAAAATGCCCAAAAGAGCCCCTGAAAGTCATTAAAGAGCCCACAAAATTTCCATAGAGTTCAATGCAAAACAATTTAAAGAGTGTTATTTTCATGCAAGCAAGCTTGAAAAGTAGCCCCAATTTGTTTAAAAGTATTTCTTTCCCTGCAAATAAAGTGCCATAAACTATTTCATAGTGAGAATTCAGGAAGCACAAATCATGTATTGCTATGGCAGGCAAGCTTATTCAATGCTTCCATGTCAACAACAGCAACCACAGTGGATGAGGTCAAGCAATAATTTAGGCCTACAAAATTATTTCCAGCAAGCAAGTTCACCTCAATTTTGCAGTTACTTTAAACAAATGAATATGCTTGCTCATACTTTTATGTATTGACCCCCCCCCCCCCCCAACCAACAAAAAACGGAAGGGTTTTGCTTAATATAGAGGACACTTTCTTCTCGGACAATTTCAAAGAAGATGCATAAACAATACCTAGAGATATTTCTTGGCAAAGCAGAGACCCCGCAAGAACCACACACAACATGTATCTATAAAGGAAAACAAAATACGACAAAATATTATCTCTGTTTTGTTTTCAGTGGGATATGGTGCTCGAGATGAAGTCATCAATTTTACTTGCTGAATAAAGAGGTTATCAATTTTGATAGTATGCTTGCACAAAATTCCAATTTTAGAATTGAGGGTACCACTATCTGACAATTCTGGGCCCTGTATCATAAAAATTGTTATCATTAACAATTTACAATAACTGTAATATAAGCTACTAAAATCGTGGCAATTGATTGGCTAAGGGCAAATTTGTCATAGCTATTTTAGCATTTGTTATTGATAACAAGTTTTATGAAACAAGGACAAGGTTATCATAAACTGCAATTGAATTTAAGATTGTATATTTTTGTCCAAAAAATTATCATTTACTCTGTGAAAGAAAAAAAAATTGTGATTTTGCTCATCAATGTCTTGTCGAGTGTACCATTGCCAAAACAGCACTTTCTCTTCTCTTCTACGATAAGGATATGAACAGTTTGGGTAAAGGTCAAAGAGGTAGAAAAATAAAAGATTTCCAGAATTTTCTGTTTATGTTGGTACCCCCACAAGGCAGTTTATCTAATCAGGTCTCAACTTGGATTTACTCTAAATAGCTGCTTTTACACTGCAACCAAAACTTATAGATTTTTCTTACATTCCAGTGTTTCATGGGTAGCAAACACACTGGACTGGATTCCATTACCCGGTATGTCTACTGTATTATCTGATGCTGTTTTGTACATTTAGAAGCAAACTTGCAGAATATGGAATAAAAAGACTCACCCCTTGCAGTTCTTTTCTCTTTCAACCAGTTTGTTCGTTTTTTTTCTTCAATGAAAGTAGCTTTTGTGAAACTACACAATGTAGGTCTACCCAGTCCAACTGACAATAGAGCCTTATTGTAAAGCTCTGATGGCGATGATGGCCCCCCCCCCCTTTTTATTTGCATCGTTCTTTCCCTCTCCTCGTCCTCCTTTCTCCTCCTCGTCCTCCTTTCTCCTCCTCTTCCTGCTCCTCCTTCTTTTCGTCCTCCTCCTCTTTCTTCTCATCCCTCTTCTCCTCCTTCTTTCTTTTCTCCTTTTTGCTCACTCTTCTTTTCCTCCTTCTTTCCCCTCTCTCTCATATTTTGTTATCTTTGAGTTCATTTCCATGTTATGAAAAATCCAATACTAACTCAGGTTCTGTTTATCTCACTTTTTCTCTCACCACTAAATCTGTTTTCTAATATATTGTATTCAATTCTAAAATAAAGAGAACACCCCTCCCCCCCCCCCCCCCCCAACTCTCTTTCTCTTGTTCAATTCATTTTATTTCTTTTCATCAGAGTTTCATTCTCGACTAAAAAATATCCCCCTCCATCCTTGGATTTTGTACAGTGTATATTTGTATGTGCAGGGTAGCAGTAAATAGCATACAAAAGACTAAAAAAGAGAGACACAGAACAGGCTTTCAATCTTGGCAATATTCTTTGTAACCACCATTCCTTCTCCCTCCCTCGAACAATTGGCCATTGTACTGCCAGAAACTAGTGAGGAGAAGACAGAAAAGCCCCCATACAGCAGCCATACATGCATATAGTCCAGGCCAGCGATGCTTTTCAATTCCATTCATGTCGAACTATTTGCTGAATATTTCCTCATGACAAAGATGGAACCCCCTTTCGTTTTTGGTTTCTATTCTTTTCTTCTGCCTCATGTTTGTAGCAAGGTCAAAAATAGTGAACAGAAGAAAACAAGAGAAAAATTCTCTGCAGTGCAGAAACCCCTCAAACAGAACGCCTTCATCATACAAATCTATAGAATTCTGAACTACATGTAGCATATTCTCACTGCCATTCTCATAAGCCCAGATTTGAACAACGTCCACATACTTGTACATGTGTGTAAATATGCAGAAAATTTCAAAAAGGAAAAGAGATGTTTTTAAATCTCCTGACTTTAATGACTACAACTTCAACAACAACATTTACCACAGATTTTTTTTTTGGGGTAATACATTTTATAAAGTGAAGCCCAACGTGACACAACAAAGCTCATATCAAACTACTCGAAAATGAATGTTTTCCCATATTATGCAAAACAATTTGTTTCTGTTATTAGTCCTGGTTTTATTAATACAATCAATGTCCCATTTAGACCTTATCTATCACATACAGTCACATCTGATTACATAAAAACATTCACGGTACATTTTTAGTACCATTACAATAATGAAATGTAATGATGAAAAGATTTTGTTCAAACATTCACTGACCTGCTCTCCCATTTTCCTGCTTCTATTAAAACCAACTTAATATCAGGGTGGACTTCCCCTTTAAGGTAAACATTCCGATAATTACATATAATCTCATTTAGTAAAATGCAGTTTTTTAAACTTTTTAGTCTGTAGATGATTGACTTGAATGTCACACTACTTCAGGCAATAACAAGACATTAAATCAATTCCTCACAAATGAGTAAAACTGGTAAAAACTGCAATCTGCAACGGTAATACAAATGGAAGAAATTAAAGTAATTATTACAGAGCTATTTTTAAGGTTTGACTGAGAAAAGAACAAAAATCTAAGCCATCAGCCACACAGAGGTTAAAGGGTTAAGGATGAATCTCAACTCACCATAGGCCAGCACTGGATATGGACCTCATCCAAACAGCTTCATTAAGAGATTTGAACCTCAAGTGTCCTCATAAACCAACCACAGGACCTCTCACCGGGATGTTCCTTCAGCTTGCCCTCTGCTCTCGATCCTCAGCGATGATTTCAGCGATGATGATGATGACGAGAGAGTCTGTTGTGGGGGAAAAGACATCAACATCAGTCTAAAAAGCAATTGTTTGTCTTTTGATCAAACAAGCAATTTGTAGTCGAGATCCCCAGGCCTAGCTGCGAGATGCCTTGGACTCGGAGAATGAATATTCAATGGTTTCTCTCAAGAGACAGTTTATAATACTCAAACCAGGAAACCAACCCTCACAACAATCTCAACATTTATCTACTAATCAAATCTAGATAGGAATGGCCAAATGTCATTGAGCTAACAACGAAACCCTTTATTCTTCACATATATAATACCACACCTCTTACAACTGGGATATGTGCAGCTTGTTGGCTATCCGCTGTGTACAGTCAAGCAGCGCATAATGAGCATAAAAAGTTTGAATGAACTTATGAATATTCAAGAGCTGAGGCCACACCCACTCCAGTGATAGACCAATGAGAGAGGCTCATTCGATGCACTGGCTTTGCATCCTGTGATTATGTGTAGAGTGTGTGTGTTCTCATCTGTTGTGAATAAGGTTATGCGCTATTTCACACACTGCATTGACTACAAACTAGGGAGTGTTTCACAAAGATCCTAAGTTGAACTTATCTCTAAGTTGGACTTAACAATTATGGAAAGCCATTAGCATCTATGAAAATATTTTGTAAAAGTTATTTTAAAAGGCATAAAATGTTGATTCAAATCATTCATATTTTCTATCATCATGGGAGATATGTTCCTGATGTGGAATTCATAAAAAGTCTAAATTACTTGAATTTTTGCTTTTGAATATATTTGATTTTAAGGCTACAAATGGCTCTCCATCATTTTTAAGTCCAAAATAGAGATAAGTTCAACTTAGGATCTTTGTGAAACACCCCCCAGGTATACAAACTGGTATACAGAGCTTATAGTGAACACAAATTGAAACCAAGTTCACACTCTACCTACTGTCACCCAATCATCTGCTTGTTATGAATATTCTTGTTCATTGCAAGCAGCCACACCTTTTAAATATGTACAAAATACTGTAAAAATACAGATTAAGATTAAAAAAAACAATTTAATCTGGTGTGCAAACACTGAAGAGCTAAAGATTTTACCAACAAATCTCTCCAATTCATTAGCTGTGTACTGAGTGGTAGTCAGCTCCTACATGTACCATACATATAACATCATTTTTGTTTTTATTTCATTTATATATTTTTTCTTTATTTTGTTATTGAATGTTGTTCAGATTAACATGTACACATATTGACTGAAATCCATAGAAACATAAATGTACTGTACATGTGTGTGTTTGTTCTAAATGACCAAAGAATAAGAAAACAGAAAAATAGGTTGAGATGAAAAGGGTAAGAGAAAGATTATGTGAGAAGGGGAGTGAGAGAGGGGAGTGAGAGAGGGGGGTAAAGGAAGACAGAGACGGAGAGAGAGACAGAGAGAGGGGAAAGAGAGACAGAGACAGAGGGAGGAAGAAAAAGAGACAGAGAGAGGGGAGAGAGAGAGAGGGGGCAAAAGAGCGACAGAGAGAGGAGGAAGAGAGAGACAGAGAGGGGAGAAAGAGTGAGAGACAGACAGAGGGAGGAAGAAAAAGAGACAGAGAGAGGGGAGAGAGAGAGAGGGGGCAAAAGAGCGACAGAGAGAGGAGGAAGAGAGAGACAGAGGGGAAGAGAGGCAGAGACAGAGGGAGGGAGAGAAAGAGAGACAGAGAGAGGGAAGAGAGAGGGCAAAAGAGAGAGACAGAGAGGGGAGAAAGAGTGAGAGACAGACAGAGGGTGGGAGAGAGAGGGACAGAGAGAGTGAGAAACAGAGAGAAGGAGAAGAGAGAGAGAGAGATGAAGAAAGAGAGAGGCAGAGAAAGGGGAAAGAGACAGAGAGAGGAGAGAAAGTGAGAGATACAGTGTGTCCCGAAAAAAACTATACACTTTTGAAATGGCTGCCAAATAACAAATATATGATTCTAGGGGGAAAGTTTATGGAAAGCTCATATACTCAACTTTCATATGACACCAAAAGTTGCGAAAATAATTCATGCTCGGGTGAGCACTGCTCACTTTTGTAAAGGGTATGAAAATTTGGTTGCGCAGGAATTAGCCTTCCAATTTGTGAGAGGTAAATCCTTTGGAGCTTACCGAATTGAGGATGATATGACCAATTTATGATCAATTGTGATAAGTTTGGGTTTGCTGAGTGAAATGTTTGGTTTATGGGATTAACATTTTATGCATGAGTTAACAGGAATTGCATTTTTTATTGTAGCACTGTAACTTCCCCTGGTAGACTCAGTGGTGTGTTCATGGGAGTCAGGATGGGGTGATGATACATGTTGTAATTTCCATGTTACAAACTGTTATTCTCTTACATCTGTGACTTTGAATAAAAACCTTCACCCCACATTTCAATTATTGTAAGATTAGTTGAACATCTCATTGATTTACTCAATACCCAGGTAGGGATAATGTAAATTGAATATTCAAATACGGTTTGTTGACAAAAGGAATATCCAAGATGTCGGCTACTTATTCTTCAGGTAAATGGTAACTGAAATGTGGGGTGAAGGTTTTTATTCAAAGTCACAAATGTAAAAAATAACAGTTTGTAACATGGAAATTACAACATGTACCATCACCCCATCCGGACTCTCATGAACACACCACTGAGTCTACCAGGGAAAGTTACAATGCTACAATAGAAAAATAAATTCCTGTTCCGTGCATAAAAGTTTGGTTTAATAAACCATGAAATTCACTCAGCAAATCATGAATGTATCATATCACCCTCAATTCGGTAAGCTCCAAAGGATTTACCTCTCACAAATTGGAAGGCTAATTCCTGCGCAACCTAATTTCCATACCCTTTACAAAAGTGACCAGTACTCACCCAAGCATGAATTATTTTCAAACTTTTTTGGTGTCATATGAAAGTTGAGTTTATGAGCTTTCCATACATATAAAACTTTTCCCCCTAGAATCATATATTTGTTATTCGGCAGCCATTTCAAAAGTGTATAGTTTTTTTCGGGACACACTGTATAGAGAGGGGATGAGAGAGCAGGGGAGAAAGAGGCAGAGGGGGGGGAAGAGAAAGAGAGAGGCAGAGGGGGGGGGAGAAAGAGAGAGAGAGAAAGAGAGAGAAAGAGAGAGAGAGAGAGAAAGAGAGAGAGAGAGGAGAGCAAGTGAGAGACAGAGAGGGGATGAAAGAGAGGGGGAGAAAGAGAGAGGCAGAGAGAGGGGGGCAGAGAGTTTATCCCTCTTCCGATTACTAGAATCACGCCCAGTATCAAGCCAGGGTTAAAAGATTGAGCCTTAATCAATACAGACATTGCAGCCATTGCAAACTTTGCATTAATTGTCTGCAATATGGTGCAAGTTTCTCGGAGAAGATAACAGAGCCACTCAATACATCTCCATGACAACGCAATCAACAAACCTGTTTACCGATTAGTTTACATTAATAACACTGACAGTCACTCTTCTTATCTTGGACCATACAAGGGAAGTGGAAAATCAGAGAGACACACACACACAGACAGAAACAGACCCAGAAAGGGTCACGATAAAGAGTAGAATGAAAGAGGCAAGAAACAAAAACGAATGTTTTTTAAATAAAAAATATAAAAATTATATTTGTATGATCGACAAGAACAGTAATGGGAAGAAATTGGATTTTAAAAAAGGGAAGATAGTAGATACCAAGTATTAAAAAAGGAAAAATGGCATATAAATTAATACTGGACAATGTCCAAGCCATGAAAGAGGCAAGAAACTAAAAGAGTGTTTTTTAAATTAAAAAATAAAAAAATTGTATTTGTATGACCAACAACAACAGTAATGGGAAGAAATTGGATTTTCTTTTTAAAGGGAAGATACCAAGTATTAAAAAAGGGAAAATAGCATATAATTGATACTGGACAATGTCCAAGCCATTATTAGTTCACAGTACATTGAAGGAATCAATCCTGCAAAGTTAACATGTTTTTCACCTGTGTTGAGACAGACAAATGTCAATAAAATGCCTTGTCCTGAAAAGCATTTGCCAGTACAGGGAGTCGCTCAAGAGAAAAGAATCATATTTCCACACATTTTAACAATAATCATTTCAATGAAAGTAAGCATACAGTATGTTTATTTTAAAAAATATGTCAGTTATGGATAATTCAACAACTTCTTTTTTCTTGAACCATTTCTTTGGCCACATTTGGTTAACCACAACAGAGAGTCAGAATTCCTTGAAAGATGGGCCGCAACGAAACACAACGAGACAGAAGAATTATTGTGCAATGCAATAATCTCAAAGGTTTTATTCAACTACAAAAACCTTTGAGAAAAAACAAGAGAAAAGTTTATTGAAAACATCTCGTTCCATTACAAAAGGAAAAGTTTTAAGACAAGTTTACAAACGAAAATTTTGCATAAAAATCAATGATGTGATTTATGTTCAGTCAATAAGCCCATTCTGTGTGAAGTCCAGACGCCAAGGATGGGACTTAAAGCATTACAAACTTCTTTCATTTTCTGTGCAAGTCAGGTAAAATGAAACTTCATCATCATCACCAACAAAAACAACAAGTAAGCAAAGGGTTTTAAAGGTAATTATAGAAAATCTAAAATTGCAACAAACATTTTAGGACAGTCTGTAAAAAAAAAGTAATGCTCTGTGTTCAGTCCTCGGCAAAATGACATGGGAGGAAAAATAGTAAATCTGCTTGGAAAGAAGACTAGAAGAGGAAGAGAAGGAGTGACAGGCGTAGCCTCCAAGTCGCGCCAAAGAAAGCGCCCCCCCCCCCCCACCCTCCGATAATGCCTGCACGGTGTAAGGGGGAGACGCATATGGCGCGCCATATGCCCAATAACCCCGAAAAACACGGTTTATCGCCGATAAACAAGGTTTATCGACGAAAAACAAGGTTTATCGAGCGAAAAACAAGGTTTATCGAGCGATAAACCTTGTTTATCGTGAGAAACTCTGTATATCGACTGATAAAGCACAGTTTCTTTCGACAAAACAAGGTTTATCGACGATAAACAAGGTTTATCGATAAACAAGGTTTATCGAAAAAACACGGTTATTCGTATTTCGTTAGGAGAGGGCGCTTTTTAAAGTTGCACCCAGCTCAGAGCACTGCTCCGCATGTGCGCTTTACACCGTAGAATATACCAACACCGTAACACTTGCTCGCGCTCATGACCACGATCGACATTTTCTGAGTGGAGGTATGGCGAAGTATTCCAGGCTTTTTCCCCAATTTTTGAAATGTTATGTTTATATATCTCTCTCTCTCTCTTTCAAACTTTCTAGGTTTTTCCCTTCTCTTATCTCTCTCACTCTCCCCCTTTCTTTCTCTCACTCTCTCTTTCTCCTACCCTCTCAATATAACCCTTCTGTCTTTCCCTCTCTTTCTTCTAATTCTCTCTTTCCCTTTCTCTTTCCTTTTTCTTTCTCTGCACTCCCTCTCTGCCTCCTCCCCTTTTATCTCTTTCCCCTAGTATGAGAAATAGGGTAGAGATAGATGGTTGGAGAGAGAGGAGAGATAAATGAGAGCATGTAGAGGAGAGATAGAGCAGGGGAAAAGGAGAGATAGAGCGGGGATAGATGGATGGATATAGATGGAGAGAGAGAGAGAGAGAGAAAGAGAGGAGAGATAGAGGAGAGATATTTTAAAGATAGATAGACTGATGAAGACAGAGGAGAGGTAGAGCGGGGATAGATGGATGGTTATTGAGGATAAATAGAGGAGAGATAGAGGAGAGATCGAGCGGTGAAAGATGGATAGAGATAGATGGAGAGAAAGAGAGAGAGAGAGGAGAGAATAGAGCAGGGATATATGGATGGAGATTTGAGAGAGAGAGAGAGAGAGAGAGAGAACAGATAGAGCAGGGAAAGATGGATGGTGAATAAGGGTAAATAGAGGAGAGATAAAGGAGAGAAAGGATAGAGATAGAGGAGAGATAGAGCAGGGATAGATGGATGTAGAGAGAGAGATAGAGAAAGAGGAGATAGGGTAGAGATAGATGGATGGAGAGAGAGGAGAATGATATAAATGAGAGATGGAGGAGATAGAGGAGAGATAGAGCAGGGAAAGATGGTTGGAGAGAGAGGAGAGATAAAATAATGAGAGATAGAGGAGAGATAGAGCAGGGGAAAAGGAGAGATAGAGCGGGGATAGATGGATGGATATAGATGGAGAGAGAGAGAGAGAGAGAGAGAGAGAGGAGAGATAGAGGAGAGATATTTTAAAGATAGATGGATGAAGACAGAGGAGAGGTAGAGCGGGGATAGATGGATGGTTATTGAGGATAAATAGAGGAGAGATAGAGGAGAGATCGAGCGGGTGAAAGATGGATAGAGATAGATGGAGAGAGAGAGAGAGAGAGGAGAGATATAGAGCAGGGATATATGGATGGAGATTTGTGAGAGAGAGAGAGAGAGAGAGAGAGAGAGAACAGATAGAGCAGGGAAAGATGGATGGTGAATAAGGGTAAATAGAGGAGAGATAAAGGAGAGAAAGGATAGAGATAGAGGAGAGATAGAGCAGGGATAGATGGATGTAGAAAGAGAGATAGAGAAAGAGGAGATATAGGGTAGAGATAGATGGATGGAGAGAGAGGAGATATAAATGAGAGATGGAGGAGATAGAGGAGAGATAGAGCAGGGAAAGATGGATGAAGATAGACGGAGAGAGAGAGAGATAGAAGAGATAGAGCAGGGATAGAGGAGAGATAGAGCGGGGATAAATGGATGGATATAGATGGAGAGAGAGAGATTTAGAGGAGAGATAGAGGAGAGATAGAGCGGGGATAGATCGATATCTCTCCTCTATCTCTCCTCTATCTCTCCTTTATCTCTCCTCTCTCTCCATCCATCTACCCTGCTCTATATTTCCTTTATCTCCATCTATCTATCCCTGCTCTATCTCTCCTCTATCTCTCATTCATCTCTATTCTCTCCTTTATCTCTCCTCTATCCCTGCTCTATCTCTCCTATCTCTTTCTCTCTCCGTCTATCTCCATCCATCTTTCCCTGCTCTATCTCTCCTCTATCTCCTCCATCTCTAATTTATATCTCCTCTCTCTCCATCCATCTATCTCTACCCTATCTCTCCTCTATCTCTCCGCTATCTCTCATTCATCCCCTCCTCTATCTCTCCTCGATCTCTCCTCTATCTCTCCTCTATTTATCCTCAATAACCATCCATCTATCCCCGCTCTACCTCTCCTCTATCTTCATCCATCTATCTTTAAAATATCTCTCCTCTATCTCTCCTCTCTCTCTCTCTCTCTCTCCATCCATCTTTATCCATCCATCTATCCCCGCTCTATCTCTCCTTTTCCCCTGCTCTATCTCTCCTCTATCTCTCATTTATCTCTCCCTCTCTCTCCAACCATCTATCTCTACCCTATTTCTCATACCGGGGGAAAGAGATAAAAGGGGAGGAGGCAGAGAGGGAGTGCAGAGAAAGAAAAAGGAAAGAGAAAGGGAAAGAAAAAATTAGAAGAAAGAGAGGGAAAGACAGAAGGGTTATATTGAGAGGGTAGGAGAAAGAGAGAGTGAGAGAAAGAAAGGGGGAGAGTGAGAGAGATTAGAGAAGGGGAAAACCTAGAAAGTTTGAAAGAGAGAGAGAGAGATATAAACATAACATTTCAAAAATTGGGGGAAAAAGCCCTGGAATACTTCGCCATACCTCCACTCAGAAAATGTCGATCGTGGTCATGAGCGCGAGCAAGTGTTACGGTGTTGGTATATTCTACGGTGTAAAGCGCACATGCGGAGCAGTGCTCTGAGCTGGGTGCAACTTTAAAAAGCGCCCTCTCCTAAAGAAATACGAATAACCGTGTTTTTCGATAAACCTTGTTTATCGATAAACCTTGTTTATCGAGAGAAACTGTGCTTATCAGTCGATATACAGAGTTTCTCACGATAAACAAGGTTTATCGCTCGATAAACCTTGTTTTTCGTCGATAAACCTTGTTTATCGGCGATAAACCGTGTTTTTTCGGGGTTATTGGGCATATGGCGCGCCATAGACGCATGAAGGCGGTACAATCTTGTCTGATATTGCAGTGTCTAATTTAAAGAGGAAGTATTCAAACAAGGCACGTTGCGGCAGATAATAGGTGGACAAGCTCGAACAGGAAATTGTCTCATTTGGGAAGATTGGATTTGACAGTGAAAGCCAATTCTACTGTCAGCTTCCTTTTGTCTTTTCTATCATCACTTCTCTCCGTCTCTCTCTGTCTCTCCCACTCTCTTTTCCTCTCTCTCTCTCTCTTCTCCCTCTCTCTCTCCTGCACTTCTCCTCTTCTCTTCTCTCTCCCATCTAATAAAGAATAACACACAGAAGTGGTGCAGGGATTTAGCACTGAATAGAGTTATGATTTACAAAAAAGTTAAAAACAAATTGTGCTTGAGAATCTGACTTTTTAAAACTCTTTACACAGATCTCTTGTGAGTAAACATGACCCCAAAATTGTTTTTTCCTCCTCTTTCCTTTTCTTTCTATCTAAGCCTTTTTTTCTCTGATCTACTGAACACCTTTCCTCTCAGAAATACTGACAAATTACTGACTTACATGTAAGAACAATCATCTCATAAATTGTACATATGTATATTCCATATTTTGTGTTATGTTCACGCATGTTTAATTTTTTGTTCTTTCTTTTTTTCTTTTTTTCTTTCTTTCTTCTTGACCTCTAGGAAGAACGGAGCCACTAAATTAATGGCTCTGAATAGAGCGATCTATCTGTATAATTTTAAGTACTTATCATAAATTTTGTATTTACGTTAAAAAAAAAAACCCAAACCAAACCATTTCCTTTACATTGTAATTCAAGTAGAATACCCTA
>JAVYIG010010662.1:0-67282 GCA_035222895.1 Strongylocentrotus droebachiensis | reverse complement strand
TGAACGCTTTGAGCGCCTTAGGGCAACTGGTCTAAAGTCAGGTTAATAAGAGTACTTACATTTTTGAAGGCATTCTGATACTGTTTTCACACTGGCAATATTTTGCTTAACCCCGTACTATAGGTGGGGTTAAGGGGGGGGGGGGGGGGGGGTCTTAGCCCCACCTATAGTACGGGGTTAAGCCTAATCCACTTTCTGTTCAGACTGACTTTTACCAAAGTGGGCTAAAGTTGGCTAACCCCACCTATAGTACGGGGTTAACTAACCCTGCAAAATAGCAGGGCTAACTCCGCAATTGTGGTGCTAACTCCTGCTAACCCCGCAATTGCGGTGCCAAGCAAATGAATGAGAACAGAAACGAAAAATAGTCCGGTACTACGCAGTGGAGCGTATCGCAGCTGGCAAGATGCTAAGTATGTCCAATCATAACATTCACGATATCCGGGGTTAACGAATTGCAGTGAGAACAGCGTGAATTTTCTTATTCCGGAATAGGCGCTAGTACGGGAACTAAAAAACAGCGTGTTTGAAAACCCCCCAAAAATAGTCCGGGATTAAGGATAGTACAGTGTACGGGGTTAAGCAAAACCAGTGTGAAAAGAGTATGAGCATCCTCAGGGATGGATATGTGTCCAGTATAAATGTAGCTCTTCATCATCATCATGTATTAAAGTCAGCATTTTCCCTTATACAAGGGTTTACCGATTTGCTTGACATAATGACCGGGCGTGATGACACTCCCTCCACTTCTTCTTATTACTGGCCTAATAATTACCTGATAATTACCCTGATTTTTTAACGATATTTTTTACCCCAAAAGGGGGGAATTCTGTTTGATGCCATTTGGTCACTATCACCCTTGTTATTATTCCATGTCTTATGCTCCATCTATGAATTGTTTCTTACAGTCTGCCGTGGGGCATGACCATCAGGAATCGCTCAACAAGCATGCATCCCAGGCAGACTACGCCAAGGGGTTCGGAGGCAAGCACGGCGTGCAGTCTGACCGCCAAGACGCTTCTGCTGTCGGATTTGATTACGAGGGCAAGACGGATAAACATGCTTCACAAAAAGGTAAGTAGAGTCGATGTAAATAATGGCTTTTGAGATTGTAAAACCTGTATTCTAAAACAACGTGTTGAGAAGGGAAGATGATGAACCTGTGGGATCTAGAGGTGGATGGCATAATGAGGGAAACGAAGAACGGAGATTTCATGGAAAGATATGGTGAAGAAAGAAAGCAGTAAGGTTTGGCTGAATGAGGAGGATGCTCAAGACAAGAAGAAGTGGAGGGAGGGAGTGGTATCATGGCGTGGAAGCCCTTGTAAGAGGAACAATGCTGACTTTAGTAAAATCATGTTAATGCAGATACTGAATAAATAATTACTTGCTCTAAAGCCCACTGCACACTTTATGATATTCCTGATATCAGATTTTTTACAAACAACAATTATATTAGATATGGACATCTAAACACATAATTTTCCAGAATTGAATTTTAGTGCATCAAAGCCTTCTAGTCAGAATAAAAGCCGAATTGGCTTCAAATCATAGACAGTTGCACTACGGAATAGCTTTTCCTTAGCCAAGGAAGCTGGAAATTTGTTGAAATATTGATGCTATAAATCATATGACTATTCAGATCTTTGATCGTTAAGATTTATAAGTTTGAATGTTCACATCAAAAGCTACTGCAAATTATTCCAAAATTGGAACTTGGCCAGATTGTATGGTGTGCAGTGGGCTTAATTTGCCCAGCGTAGCCACCTCAGTATAAACCCTTTCAGGACAGGATTTATATGTAGTTGCTTTATTGATCACAATTTGTTCTTCAAATTGGCAACAATTTGTTTTATTTTATTGCTAAATTCTTATAAAATGCTTCATCTCTATAAACATTATACATAGGCGCGAATGTTGTCAAAAAGTTGAATTAAATCTCTCAACAATTGCCAATTTAAGGATTTTTTAGAGATTATGTTCCTTTTAATATTCCTAGCATCAAACGCAATATAGTCTTGAAACAAGAATGGATGCAGTATCATACATGTGAAGGAATTGTTTGCTCTTCTCACACATATGGGGGGTGTTTCACAAAGCCTTTTTTCAATGACAAATGACAAAAATCAGTGACAAATCTGCTGATGACCAATCAGATGCCTTGATTTCAGTAGCTTATAACAGTAGCTTGTAACGTGTTATTGATATCAAGTTTGCTCTCAGCCAATCAGATGCCATGATTTCAGTAGCTTATAACAGTAGCTTGTAACGTGTTATTGATATCAAGTTTGCTCTCAGCCAATCAGATGCCATGATTTCAGTAGCTTATAACAGTAGCTTGTAACGTGTTATTGATATCAAGTTTGCTCTCAGCCAATCAGATGCCATGATTTCAGTAGCTTATAACAGTAGCTTGTAACGTGTTATTGATATCAAGTTTGCTCTCAGCCAATCAGATGCCATGATTTCAGTAGCTTATAACAGTAGCTTGTAACGTGTTATTGATATCAAGTTTGCTCTCAGCCAATCAGATGCCATGATTTCAGTAGCTTATAACAGTAGCTTGTAACGTGTTATTGATATCAAGTTTGCTCTCAGCCAATCAGATGCCATGATTTCAGTAGCTTATAACAGTAGCTTGTAACGTGTTATTGATATCAAGTTTGCTCTCAGCCAATCAGATGCCATGATTTCAGTAGCTTATAACAGTAGCTTGTAACGTGTTATTGATATCAAGTTTGCTCTCAGCCAATCAGATGCCATGATTTCAGTAGCTTATAACAGTAGCTTGTAACGTGTTATTGATATCAAGTTTGCTCTCAGCCAATCAGATGCCATGATTTCAGTAGCTTATAACAGTAGCTTGTAACGTGTTATTGATATCAAGTTTGCTCTCAGCCAATCAGATGCCATGATTTCAGTAGCTTATAACAGTAGCTTGTAACGTGTTATTGATATCAAGTTTGCTCTCAGCCAATCAGATGCCATGATTTCAGTAGCTTATAACAGTAGCTTGTAACGTGTTATTGATATCAAGTTTTATGAAACAGGGCCCTGGCATATTTTATAGGGCTCTGCATGTATCAAAGGGTAATGAGCCGAACCACAAAATGTGGAATGGAATGACTGTCGCGAAAGAGTCAATACCATTCCTCCTATAAGCCCTTCAATCAATGTCTCATACCCATTGAATATATCTGGAGTGAGAAGGTTAAATGTGAATGAATCCTGGAAATTAACATACTTTGTAGAGTGTATATATATGTTCACAACAAAGTGTAATGAGGAAGTTATGGTAGTTTACATAGGACTATTCTCGCTGCGTCATTGTGTCCCATTTTTAACCAACCACTGCTCATATTTTAGTACATGTATATGATAATAAGGGAGTTTACAGATAGCACATGGTACAAATGACCCCAAATATCCACAGATCTTTTACACATGGAGTAGCTCCACTTTGAGCATCTTCAAATAATGACGTAGACGTGAAATGACCTAAGTTTGATGTCAAGTTTTGCACAGCACACAGTAACAGGAAGGACATCATGTGACCAAATAACTTGATCGTGCCAAAATAATTGTTCTGTTCATCAGAGAGAAGAGAAGTCGTTAGATATCAAGAGAAGCAGTTGGATTTCCACACAGTATTTCTGACATTTTCCTCCCTCTTTTTAAAGCCCTTCTTAAATTTCTGTGATCTCTCTTTGCATCTTTCCACAGCTTGATAGCTCTGAGCTTTCATACATTTTTTTAAATATTTTTAAATTAAAAAAATAGATTGAGAACAATCCTTTTGAAAGACTTCCATATTACATAACCTTAACAGAGGTGCCTACCAGTATGATTTAATTGTATTTCGTACGATAATAAGAGTGGAATACGATAATACCAGAGCTGCCAACTAGTACGGATTTCCCGTAATTGGTACGGAAATTAACGACCATTACGGAATGTTGTTTAAAATTACGGATTTAATTTTTTTTTTTTTTTTTTTTTTAATTTTTTTTTTTTTTTTTTTTAATTTTTTTTTTTTTTTTTTTTTTTTTCCCCCATTTTTCCTGTTGTGATGATATGAAACTCATTATTTAACAACTTTGTGTGAGTAAAATCACCAAAAATTTCAGATAATCATGTGTCTGTGCAATGTTGGCGTGCCGTTTTTTTAGAGTCATAGCGCCGCATAGGAAATTACTGATTTATACCCAAAATTACTGATTTTGAGCCTTGTGATTACTGATTTTCTGTTCTGGAGGTTGGCAGCTCTGTAATACGATAATAAGATATCACCTCTTAAAATACGATTTTTTTTTTATAATTTTTTTTTTTAATACCCATAAAAACCACGGAATCGCATTAAAACATGAACAACAAAAACTTTGCTTTACAAGTTTCTTTTAAAATGTTAATGAAAGAGCAAACATTTTACTTGACTGTACGTACCAGTATCACATTTTTCTGAAATTTTACTGGCCCGGGGCCAACCGGCCATTGGTAGTGTCGAGTTTTCGTGAAAATCTGATTTTTCTCTCCAAAATCAGATTTTTTAGGACACTCAGTCTGTTTTTTTGTGTCAAGAGGTTGGCATCTCTGCTGTGCTACATTATTGCAGATTTTAACAAGAGCTACATGTATATTGTGAATTCAGTGCATCATTTTATATGGAGTGGCTTATAGTCACTTGTGTGTGAATCTTCAAGGTGATTTTGTGGCTGAAGCAAGAGCTTGGAACTAAAAAGAACTGAGGTTGCAGACTAAATAACCAATGTTTTATCTCTTTTTAGGAAAAATGACATTTCCATATGTTTTGTACACAAATCACAAAAATGAGCGATTTTCGGGCTGACATGCAAAGACAAAAGGTCACGTGACTTTGTAACTATACGTCCGATTTTCGAAAAATCGTTTCAAAAGATGCGCAAGACTTGAAAGAAAAAAGTCACAACATTTCAGTGCAAGATTTTCTTGCGTTAAAAAATTATCGCGAAAAATGTCGAGGGGGGGGCTTCTAAAGCTCCCCCCCCCCCCCCCCCCCCCCCCCTCCGGGCTAGATAGGGTTAAGGAAATGTATTAACAGACAGTCCATAAACCTGTTATAGAACTCATGTTACTGGTGTAATGCCACATGACATTATGAATTTTTGAATGCAATTTTAAGTAGTATCTTCACATCGCTTCAATATCGTTTTATCAGTGCTACACTTAAAGAGGAAGTAATGTGTATAAAATGAAAGAATGTACCTGGTACTTCCATTGTATGATATCAATGCCATCCTATTCAAGTCTCATGCCTCATGCAAATTGTAAAGGGGGCATACAGTGCCGATATGTAATTTATTTACCCATTTATTCATTTTTTAACTGGTTTATTGATTGAATAGCAGCCAAAGCCTGAAACAAAATGAATTTACACAAGATTAAAAATGACATTAAAATACAATACATTGAAAATTGGTTAGATAAAAGACAGTAACAATATGCACAGTAATATACAATTTTCATAAATTTATTCATTGAGAGAGAGTTAGAAGGGGGGGGGGGGCAATTGATGACATACTTTTCCATGACCCTTTACAAATAAAGAGCTTATTCTTGTAAGCCTCGTCCAAATGCAGAACATTATTACTCTGTACCCTGTATTTCAGGATTTAAGAATTCACTTAAGTGACCACCTGTCTATAAAGACCACATGTTTTGTTTTCCTTGAAAATGGTTTCTCATTGAAACATGTACTAAATGAACCTGTCTACAAAGACCACTCTTTGTGTTCCCCTTGGGTGGTCGCTATAGACAGGTTTGACAGTACATGTAGATGGAGTGATTGTGAATCATAATCTACCGACACCTGCTGATAGGTGGTCATCCAGCAGAGTCTGGATATGGGCCCTGTTTCATAAAACTTGTTATCAATAATAAGTTCTAAATTTCTATGACAAAGTTGCTCCCAGGGAGTCCCAGCCAATCAAATGCCAAGATTTCAGTAGCTTATAACATTCATTGTAGCTTGTTGGTGATAACAAGTTTTATGAAACGGGGGCCAGGAGTTCTAAATGTAAAAATCAAATTGGTTTTATGAAAGTCAGTCACATACGGTACTTGTTTATTTTATTATCTCGTTTATATCCTTCCAGATTATTCCTCAGGTTTTGGAGGGAAGTTTGGAGTGGAGAAGCAGAGCATGGATAAGGTAATTAATAAACTTTTTATCTGCAATTATTAATTACCATTAATCAAACCTGATGACAACAAATTGCTTTTACACACAATTTACTACACCAGAGAAACCAGTTGACCAAATGTTTTTGTCTGGAGCAATTTTGCAGCTTATAACACTTGAGAATGTCTTGAGACTTGAGACTTTGTGTTTGGGACCTTTTCTAACAGTACGCTACCAAATGGTTTTGCTTTGTAACCATTTACCCCATATCAACACTATGTCACATGATAAAGAGAGAGAGACATGTACAGTTGACAGAGAGGGCGATGTGCCAAGTGATGTATTTAATATTCAAACACTTCTCTCTCTCTCTCTCTCTCTCTTTCTCTCTTTCTCTCTCTATCAATCTCCGACTCTCTCTATCTCTCTCTCTCTATCTCTTAATCTCCGACTCTCACTCTATTTATCTCTCTCTCTCTCTCTCTCATCTCAGAGTGCTGTTGGATGGGACTACCAAGCAGGTTTATCACAACATAACTCACAGAAAGGTACGTTCAAACTGCTCGAGAAATAGAGATCCATAGGTCTTTATTCTATTGATACATTTAAAGGGACTTTGTAACAATGTTCAAATGAAAGAAAATGGTGCTAAGGTAGTGACTTCAATGCTAGATGTACAATTAAAGATGATCTGAAATTTTGAGTGTAAAAGATGATTATTAACGATAACAATTCTCCCAACTATATTACTACAATTTAATTATATTTTAGGTGAATGTAAATTGTAACGAAGCAATGAATTGGCTCTATATACCATTCAAAATATTGAAGTGTTGAAAACAAAATTAAAGCCTGTCTTATGTCTTATTTTCATGGAAAAAAGGTTAGGAACATTAAAAAAGGGTAGGGAGAATTTAATGTTGGAGGGTATTGCACAGTGACACCTTCAAAGAAAACCATAAATATCTTTGTGGTTTCAGAATTTTCTTCAGGATTTTTTGCATGTTAGAGGGTAAGTACAGTAGAAGGAATATAATAAGTAACATTTCATACAAAAACTATGCGTTTTTTTCATCAAACTTCAACAATGTTACCGAGTCACTTTAAAGTACCCCTGCATGATAATTTGGCATGCATGCATCCATCACAGATTATGCTACCGGTTTCGGGGGCAAGCACGGTGTGCAGACAGACCGCCAGGACGCTTCGGCCGTTGGATTTGACTATGAAGGAAAGACCGAGAAACATGCCTCGCAGAAAGGTCTGTGGGAAATAGGACGTCGTAGTGGGTTTATAGCCGTTTGGTCTACAACCTCTTCGTCTACGCCCTGAATGGTCTTTTGCTCATTTAGTCTAATTCCCAGTTAACGCTTATCTGTACTAATGTACAGGAGGGATTAGACCACACTGCAAGGTCACTGGACAGGTGGTTATCTCATTAAATCAGCTCTCAATTAACATAAGAAAAAGAGGATCATGGGGGACCAATGGTCACCAATTAGGCATTGTTTGTTATCTAGAGGGAGCAAGTAGCTATAAGTAGTGCAGTGAGGCTTTAAAGAATGATAATCACTAAATGATTATTAGACCTTATGTATGATGGATGAAATAGGCATAAGACAATCTGGGAATTAGACTAAATGAGCAATAGACCAAATGGTCATTAGACTATTGGACCGTATGGCTAATAGATGGGTTTGGTTGTAAACCATAATGGGAATAGACTAATGATTTTGTTTAAAAAGGAGTAAAAAAAAAAGTACTGACAGATCATTGTGAGAAAATCAAGGTATCATGTTTATGAGTACATCCTGCAGTGCTATATAAATGCACTTTTACATAAGTCCTATTCCTGCTGGATATAGAAACTTAAAGGAGCGATTAAGGTTCCAAACATTTAAACCGTAAATCAAAAGTATGGGAAACTTAACAATATCCCATTGGAAAAGAGAAAGAGAAAAACATCACAATTGCCTATGAAAATTTATGGCAGATTAACACAAAATACAAGTGCCTTTTGTTCCAAAAAACTATATAATTGTAATAGTTTTGTGGGTTTTAGGTTTTGTACAAGATATAATTTTATAAAAATATCCATCATGATCCGATGGTGTGCAAAATTTACAGATTATGCTTGCAGGTTTTGGCTGGAAATACTGCTAGCAGAAGGACATTTTTTGTGCCTTTTTTTTCCAAAAACTATAATTGTAATTGTTTTGTGGATTTATAGGTTTTGTAAAAGACATAATTAAAGAAAAATATCCACCATGATCATATGGTATGCTAAATTTACAGATTATGCTAGCAAGTTTTGGCTGGAAATACTGCTAGCAGAAGGACCGCTTTTTGTGCCCTTCGTTTTGTAATTTTTTTGTGGTTATTAGGTTCAGTTCAAGATATAAGTTATGAAAAATATCCATTATGATTCTATGGTGTGCAAAATTTGACAGATTATTCCAGCGGGTTCGGCGGGAAATACGGCGTGCAGAAAGACAGCCAGGATTCATCGGCTGTCGGGTTCGACTACGAGGGCAAGGTGGAAAAGCATGCGTCACAGACGGACTCGAGCAAGGGATTTGGTGGGAAATACGGCGTTCAAAAGGATAGCCAGGATTCATCGGCTGTCGGGTTCGACTACGAGGGCAAGGTGGAGAAACATGCGTCACAGACGGACTCGAGCAAGGGATTTGGAGGAAAGTTTGGCGTTGATAAGAATGCGCAGGACGCAACGGCGGGAGGCTTTGATGACATGCAGGGTGTTTCATCGTCCTATAAGAAGACACGACCTCAACCACCAGGTGAGACATCTTCCTTGTTTTCAATTTCTGTTCCTTTGCTACGTGCATTTCATTTTTCCTCACATGAAAGATAACATCGTTTTCAGTATGTGGATCAAGGCTGTATTTGTATTTTTGTATTCATTGATTCAACCATAAGAGATCATCAAATAAAAACAGTAACACTATATCAATTTAAAACAATAAATAAAGTTATGGTTAGGAACACCAAAAAGCAAAATGCTTGTAACATGGTATCCCAAAAGAAGAAAAAGGGAGAAAAAAAATTAAAGATTTAAAATAAACAAACACGACTACATACATTATCACCTGCAAACACACAGGACTTACTTAGCATTTTACTACGCTAAGGAATGTCTTAACTCGTAATCAAATCACTTCTGAGCATTTTACTGTATTTAGCCAACTTAAGGTAAAATACTTGCTGGTATTAATTGTGACGTCACATTGTCATTCCAAAATAATGCGCAATTAACACGTTGTATAAAATGCCCACTAATATTGTGCTCAGGTTACGATACTGTGTCATAAAAGTATATACCTGCCAATCAAGGCCTCCAAATAATTGGCTTAAGTCTGCTAGGAAGCTCTCTTAAATTTATGGTAAAATACTTAGGCAACAGCTTGAACTGAATACCAAAGTTGGTTAAGTATTTTATCTACTCTGAAAACTAAGTAAAATACTGATACTAAAATACTAAGTAAATTTCTGACATAAGTATTACATTGAATAATTCTACCTTGATTCTGATATTTAATTTTGTTTCACCCTACATAGCTAAAAGTGGTGCTGGAAACATGAGGAATAAGTTTGAACAGATGGCGCAAGCAGGGGAAGAGGTAAGTCTTCTTCTTCTTCTTCTTCTTTTTCTTCTTCCTCTTCCCCTTCCTCTTCCTCTTCCTCTTCCTCTTCCTCTTCCTCTTCCTCTTCCTCTTCCTCTTCCTCTTCCTCTTCCTCCTCCTCCTCCTCCTCCTTCTCCTCCTCCTCCTTCTCCTCCTCCTCCTCTTCTTCTGTTTCTTCTTCTTCTTCTTCTTCTTCTTCTTCTTCTTCTTCCTCTTCCTCTTCTTCTTCTTCTTCTTCTTCTTCTTCCTCTCCTTTTTTGTTGGCGGGGAGGGAGGGGGGCTATGGCTATTTAACAATTTCTCCTGATATTCAGCCAATGAACAATCACATTTTATATCAACATTGTAAAGAAAAAGCTCAATTAAAAGTGTTAATTACAAATGCATTGATATCGTTTTAATCATTATCGCTCAATACGTCTTTCAAACTTGTACTCTTTGTCTAATTTTTTTGTGACAAAGTAGTTTCCTTTTCATAAGCTATTAAATAGTGCGGTATTAGGGCATCCCTTGAAAATGGAAATGATTCCCTTCAGGTTTTATGCTCTTACAAATAGTTGTGCAAACTCATAATTTGATGTTAAAAAGAATATTTGGGGTAATATCCTATTTTTTATTAGGCCATTGAGTTCTTTCATTATACAGTACATGTATGTCAACCAAATTCTTTTTATAAAGAGTTTTGAACTTGGAAATCATAGTTTGTTTCTTTCTCTTTTTGTTAACAGGAGAGCAGAAGAAAAGCAGAGGAAGAGAGAGGGAGAAGACAAGCAAGGGAACAGAAGGAAAAAGAAGTGGACAAGAAAAAGGAGGAGGTACATAAAACACTGTTTTTGCATATTCCTCTTGCTTGTGATTTGGACAATATATGTTACCGAAAATGAGCTATTAATTAGCTGTGAAATACATTTCTATGACAAATTGCTCTCAGCCAATCAAATGCCAAGATTTCAGTAGCTTATAACAGTTATTGTTACTTGTTATTGAAACAGGGCCCTGCTGGGCCCCATTTCACAAAACTTGTCATCAGTGACAAATTACATTTTTTGTTACAAGCTACTGAAATCCTTGCTTCCTCTTGATTATCAGGAGATTTGTCATTTGTGATTGAAAAAAGGCTTTGTGAAACGGCTCCTAGGTCTTCAGTCCTGAAAGGTTAATAAAAGAACACACCATCCTAACTAATATTAATTATTGTGTTCGATTATCCAGGTGAGGCAGAGAGCCTTAGCAGAGCAGCACCGAGCCCTTCCAGATGAGCCAGAGCCAGAGCAAGAGCCAGAACGGGAACCTGCGCCAGCTCCACAGCGAGCCCGCCTGCCCGAGCCCGCCGCAGCACCGCGCCACGAACCTCCACCAGCGGCAGCCGATGACGAATGGGAGACGCAAGCAGACCAAGAAGAACCCCCAGAGCTCCCCCCTCCTCGACAGACCAAGCAGCTTCCATCGTTACCAGGGCGACAGGCTCAGCCCCTCCCCTCGACGCCGGACGAACCGAACCTGTACGAGGATACGGGAGACGTGGGTACAAATTTCGACGAGCCGGAGGAGACGTATGCTGATGCAGACGCGACGGCAACCTACGATCAGCCTCCCGATGACATGGGTCAACAGACTTATGAAGAAGTTGGTGAGTACTCCACTACAGCAAAACCTGTCTACAGCGACCGCCCAAGGGAAACACAAAAAGTGATCTTTGTAGACAGGTGGTCTTTGTAGACAGGTTCCTTTAGTACATGTTTCAATGAGAAACAATTTTCAAGGGAAACAAAAAATGTGCTTGTTGTAGACAGGTAGTCTTTGTAGACAGGTGATCACTAAAGCAGGTTTGACTGTATAATATATGCCACTTTTTTATAGTGCTTGATACAGGTAATACTTTTCTAAGCGCTGTCCATTGTAATTATTATGTTCCTAAGCATATTTGAAGAAAGTTTCCTTTGACAACTCAAAAACTTGCCAGGAGATTCCATTATTAGAGATGTCTTTATGTTTAGCAGGTGAATTAAAAAAATGACCAGGGCCGTCTTACAAAGAGTTGATATCAATCGCAACTTATTTTTGAATGATATCAATCGCAACTATACATACATAAGAGATAGGAGACTGCAAACTTGCAATTGATTTGGAACAATCACAATTCTGTGTAAGACGGGTCCTGAATACATTAGTAAACAGGGAAACGGGTCATTGGCTGATATGTGCTGACAATTTAAAAGAAATCCAAACTTGATAGCGAAATAATCAAGTATAAAGCAGAAAATAGAGAAGTGTAGACTGGTGACAGTTTCAATAAAATTGGACAAAAAATTAGAAAGTTATCAATTTTGTATAGTTTTAATTCACTATAGGTAAGGGCACTTAAAAATGGCTGAATTGGTAACGTCTCTGTGTTGTAGTGGCGGACAATTTTCCCATTCGTTCCAACACACAAAATGACCATAATTTCAATTTTTCAAAAAACTATGCCTCAGGAAGGTCTTTTCACACATAGTCATCATTGATAGATAGCCGTTACTCCAAGTGAGTATACATGTTTATCGTCAGATGTATCCAGCCCTTTTTCAACACAGAACATTCAGCCTTTTCGTACGACATACCCATCCCATCTAGTTACAAGTGTTAAATTGCCCTTTGATTGAAAATGCTCTTTCTGTAATTGTTTTCCTAGACCGTGCTCCAGTGGCCGATGATTCCACGTACGAGGACTTGCCACCCCAGAATGAACCTGTTGAAGACACCACCTATGAAGCGGTACCAGAGGGTCAGGATGGCCTCCGGGCTAAGGCCCTCTATGACTATCAAGCTAGTAAGTCAGAATCTTTAGTCATCATTCAGGAACATGTAATTAGCCCATCTGATGGTGCGTTGTTATTTGATGGTGATGACGTTGCTAACATGATGGTGATGATAACATGTTGATGATGATCATGCCTTTAAATGTTTTTGAAATGGGAACATGGCGCCATACAAATGCTGTGAATCGTCATCATTATATTGATTGTGATTGTTATGATAGTGAAGGTGATGGTGATGATCAGATGAAGACAATCGATAATAACATTGAAGATGGTAAACATGGTGGTGATGATGATGATGATAGTGATGTTAATACCTGATGATGATAATCAAGCTAGTAAGTCAGAATCTTTATTTATCATTCAGAAACATGTAATTAGTCCATTGGAAGGTTGGTTCTTATGTAGCTCTCATGTAATTGATGGTGATGAATTCAAAGTGGGAAGAATAATTAGTATAATCCTGTTTTCTTGTCTTTAGTTGGAGGTCTCTAAAACTTGTGATTCTTCAATGTTTTGCATTTTTTTCTCCAAACAGCTGCTGAAGATGAATTGACCTTTGACCCGAATGAAATAATCACACACGTAGAGACGGTAAGTGTACTTATTCAATTTCAGATTCAGTTTCAGAAGATTTCATTGATTCACATTTCAAGATCAGAAAGTGTCCTCCACAGGCATTATTAACCATGAGCATTACATGAAATCTTGATTATATATAATTTATTAAGGCTCGCTCAGACACGATATGGTAAACGGCTGTTTTTTTTGTAAAGGTGTAAAAGCCCTGGCCCCCCACTCAGTGTTATGGTACGCATATGCATGTTCCCTCCTTTTGAAAACACCCCCCTAAGTCCTGTGTGTAAATTTAATACGGGCCAGATTTTTGTGTACTACGAGCCGGACTTTGGTGCGTGAAAAGTACCCCTGTACCGGACATTTGGGAACACTCATGGTATCCCTCCGTTCACAGAGTGAGGGGAGGGGGGGGCCGGGGTAAAAGGATGGCCACTGCACACAACAAAGGTCCTACACGTACTCACCAAGTCTTTGTTGTAAGATACAGATATGTAAGGCGAATTTTCAATTACTATTACACTTTACATCATCGTAAAAAACTGCCACGGTTTACGGTTGTATATCTTAGCCAAGCTTTAATCATATTTTCTTGTTTTCTTTGCTGCTGTTAACAGATTGACGATGGTTGGTGGAAGGGTGTCTGCAGGGGTAAGGTCGGCCTCTTCCCAGCAAACTACGTGGAAATGTTGTAGATTAGATGAACACCAGGGGGGTGTTTTACAAAGACTAAGATTGACTTTAAGTCGGACTTAACTATGGCAGGCCGTTCAATGCCACTGTTTTCTCTCACCGTTTACTGGCATTTGTCTCTACAAATCATGGTCAGAAATCTACAGGATTAACATTTTTTGATAGTGATTATTATTGAAGGAAAAAATATTATCTAAAGAACGTAATGGTGATGGCAACCAGTGGCATGAATTGCTTGCCATAGTTAAGTCCAACTTAAATTCGATCTTAGTCTTAGTCTTTGTGAAACGCTCCCCAGAGCTACCACAGACGGCACAGCCCTGTCCTCGGCAGAAAAATCATTCTGCATTTTAATAGCCAGGATCATAGTGGTTAATGAAAATGATAGTCGATTCTTCTTTAGAGCACATCATATTATATTGGAACGACGTCTGTACGTGCTTCCAAACAGGTTTGACATTTTTTACCTTGGATTACCGTACACATTGCACGGAATGAGAAAGTCTTCTTTTTTATTCACAAATGCATCATTCCACACTGTTTAGAAGGGGGCAGGTGCTGTAGCACAATAGTTATTTTAGCGACACACAAAACGATTATGATGGCTTTAATAGCTCTTTATATACCCTTATTAGCAAATTGATTATGGGCAGGGTCCCAGTTTGACAAAAGATAGTAAATAAAATGACATGTTTTTCTCAGTGCATTGTATTTTCTTAGTAACCATCCATCCAGATAGAATCCTACGAGAAAGTGCATTGAACTTTCTTAGCCATGAATATACGTAGTCAGCCGTACATACAATTATATGCTTTGAGAAAAGCTTCATATTAAAGTTCAAATGTTTCTGTGTTTTAAGTAACATTTTAAATCATGTTTTTAAATATATAATTGATTTTCTAGCTTTTCCATGTGAAATAGAGCCATGATCTTTCATACCTACATGTACACCTGTCCAAGGGTTGCCTTGCTTTTCAGTCATGGAGCTGCATAGCTAATTCAGGAATAAATGTCTCTTTAATAACTCTTTATATGCCAGTCAATTAATCTGAGTGAGTCACTGTGCCGCATAGTATTTTATCATGGGACGTAAATACCATAAGATCATTTTCCATTGCAAGACTAATCTGTACCAGTGTTAAAAGGGTTGTCATGGAGCTACAATCAAGACATATAGATATAGATCAAATGTGTCATTTTGCCAAGCCATTGTGTTGCACAAAAGGATTTTTATCTGTTGATGGGTGTCTACTATTTTGTGTGAAATTACACATGTGGCAAACAAGGAACCATGCAGACAGGCGAACAAAGCAACCAAAGTTGTAATACTTTAACAATAATGTTTGACTTGTCTAAAAAGTAGGCATGTACTGTTTTACTTACTTTTGTCATTTGTACCATGCGCTACTAGAAACTGGTATATTGCATTATACATTACAATGTGTACAAATCAAGTATGCCTATACCCGGTAATTTTGTTTAAAAGTTTAACAGATTAGGCTTGTTTTGTTATATGTCCGATTATATCGGTTTGACCTATGAATATCTAGGAAACAAGCTTCATGTAGCGTCAGTAAATTCAAAGGAAAGAGATATGCCAAAGATGATTTCTCATATTCCAAAGCAGCACCAAACAACCTATGGTATTATGAAATTTTAAGGATAGCGACGTTATACCAGGTAGTGTTTCCTGTACATCTATTTGTATTTTTAGTATTATTTAGATTTGCTTTTCTAGCTCATGTACTACTACCACGAAATATATAATCTGAATTCCAGTACAATATGAACACATGTATTAAATACTGATCTTTCAAATTATAATATATAAATGACTGTGTAACCATGTGATATATGTAAAAAAAAAATAGGAATATTCATTCTTTGTTGATTATTGGAATTTCAAAGAGAATGTACTTTTATTATCGTCCATCGGATTATTAACTCTTACATTAAAGCCTTTGGCAAATGAATAATTGAACATTGATAGGATTTACCTATGGTATGACGAAGTCAGAAATATTCACAAACTCTGCTTATTAGTAAATCATGTACATGTAAATGTAATATATACTATTATGTTATAGTAGTAAAACTAGTGTATGTATATCATCATTTCATTTGTTACATGTATGTGTAGAGCTTCTGATCACTTGCCGTCATTTGTGATGTACAAGTATTGCTACAGTCAATAATTTGATAAAAATGGAGTTGGCGAGTATATGTATCTGTATCTGCGAGTAACTGTTATCATTTTATGTTTGTACACGTCAGATTAAAAGAGATGCCTTTTCATTTTTGCATAAAGAGAAAAGTGTCCTGACATTTCTTTTTCTCTGATTCAGCTTCTACCTCTCCTTGAAATCTACTATGCACAATGTGCAAATATATATATTTTTTACCTTGCATGTTATTCACAATGTACATGAAAACATTGCAAGTAAATGTATCTGTTAAATCCCCTCTAAAGTATTGGGAGCCCCAAAAATTGGATGGCAACATTCACTTAAATTGTATCATAATGTGAAAGAGGGTGTCATTTAAGACACATTTCTTGAAAGATTTTAAAAACAAATGTGATTGAAGTCAAATATTAATAAAAGAACAACAGAAAATAAAATTATGTAGGCCTTTTCTCAATATTTTAAAGACATTTTTTTTTTTTTTTGGGGGGGGGGGGAGATCTGTGCAGAAAAGTGTGTCTTAAATGACATTCTCTTTCACATTATGATACAATTTAAGTGAAATTTTGCCATCAATTTGTAGTGCTCCCAATACTTAAGAGGTAAGAAGTACAAATAGGATTTTTCAAATATGCTACATCAGGCCTATGTACATGTATGAGTTCACCTAAAATTCATCATTATCAACATCACCATCATCATCCGTTTTCAACATCATCACCATTACCAATATCACTATCATTGTCATCAGTTATCATAATAAGCACTATCATCATTGTCCGTCATCATCATCATCATCAGTTATCAACATCAGTTATCAACATGATAAGTTATCAACATCACTTTCATCATCGGTTATAAGCATCTATCATCATCGTTACTGTAGATCGCGTTGTGGTCAGTAGAGGATACCTTACATGACTGTGGATCACATAATTCGTGGATCGAGTCCTGCAGTTGTTTTATTTATTTATCATGACAGCCACGCTAAGGCCGGGGTCATAATTGTGGAGCTCCAGGAGTTTAATGATCAAGTCTGACAGACAAGATCCCTATACAAGAATCCACTATTTTCATTATTATCATCATCACCACTATACCTACAAAATACAATTTTCTTGAGAACAAAAAAAACAACGAATTTAATTAATGACATTTTTTTTTTTTTTTCTCCATAAAAGAACAAGGAAGTTCATGAGTTTTCAGCTACATTTACGATCATGAATATGATATGTCTCTTTTTAACAATTTAAATTTTGTTCATCTTAAAGCATTATGTTCCTGCATAAGACGACTTTTGCAAAACTATGACAAGATTAAAAAAATATTTGAAAGCTGCACATACTTCATGTATAAGATGGACTTGCATGTAAATGCACATTCACAAAGAAATATGTATATGACCGTTGTATATGTAACCACACACATGAGCATGACATTTGGGTCCAAACTTTTGAGCTTTTTCATGGCATCAATTCAAGTTTATTTGAATATATATAGCAATCATTGAGGGGACATTTCTTTGGTGATATTTTTCCTAACTGACATGAAATGAAATTAAAAGCTTACAATTAACCTTTCACTTTTTGCGAAAAAGCTATATAAAGCATACATATAAAATGCATCTACAAACATGTATATTTCAAACACAAATATCCATTCAAATTAACGAAATGTCTATTGTGAATTCACGTATCCGGACACCTATCCCCGGATAACCACCCCAGTCAAATACATATATTCAACTACCCCTAGACATGCACTACCACCTAGGACAACTACCCCTTGGAAAACTACCCCCGGACAACTACCCCCAGACAACTACCCCTAGGAAAGATGCCCGGGGGTAGCCTGTCCTAGAGGATGGTTGTCGTAGGGGGCCGTTGTCCTGGGTGTACGGTTGTCCAGGGTTAGTTGTCCGGGGTTAGTTGTCCGGGTGGTAGTTGTCCTAGGGGGTAGTTGTCTGGGGGGCCTTGTCCGGGGGCTAGTTGTCCCGGGGGTAGTCGTCCTAGAGGGTGGTTGCCCTAGGGGGTAGTTGTCCTAGGGGGAGATGTCCTAGGGGGTTGTTGACTGGGGTGCACATGGTTATCCGGGGGGATGTCAAGGGGGTAGGTGTCCTAGAACCGTGCATTCATCATGTTGCGAAATCTATCTATCTTTCTCCTTTTTTTCCTTCAAGCTACATCTACTTGTAATAAAAATTCTTCAAACTAAGACCATAATAATTATACACCGTTTCATCTACAGGAAAACATACCAGCAACCTCAAACCCTCATCTTTCCTCTATATATAGGCTCGTTTGTTTGTTTGTTTTTTTAAACGATGACGTAAAGTGTAATATGTGTTATGTCTTTATGTGTTCTATACGAGTCAATAAAGTAGCCAAGTTAGACGTGATGTTCAGGTTTACTGTGTATTTATTTACTCCATGTTTGTCGGGTTGTCTGCGTAGTGATACGTGCATGCATACGTTTACAATCGGTGCGTAGTGTGTTACATGTGAATACGCATGATGAAATATAGTTCTGATCATAAGATATAACATCCCCCCTTCTAATAAAAATAAGCCTTTCTAGGTTTATCTTCAAAATGAGTTCTTGTTAGATGAAATAGTTCAATGAGTTCAAAAGTTCAAAGTTTGCTGTGTCCTGTTAAACTTTGGTGATGTAGTCTTTGCGAATAGTCCTAAAACCAGCTCCTGAATAACTCAACTTTAATAACTTTGTGATAACACTTATCAAAAATGTAAAAGAATGAAACAGCATATTTTAACATTATTGGATTGACAGAGCGAGGGTGACAATCCTATAGCAGATACCGTGGGATTATTCTGCCCACATTATAGTAATCTGCTTCCTAACATGAAAACTCACTAAAAACACTATTTCTATAAACACTATTGGATTGCCAGAGCGAGGGTGACAATCCTATAGCAGATACCATGGGATTATTCTGCCCATGACTTGGTAATCTGCTTCCTAACATAACTAGCCTATCTGCATCCTCTGTGCTTGATATTTCTTTTCCAAGACTAGCGGTAACGCGTTGGTGGCAAGATGTTGCTTCTCCACCTAGTTGACTGTGTTGTGGTCTGCGGTGCCTGTGGTGTTGCTGTAGCGCTTGGTTGTTGGGATGAATTCTGTCCAGAGGTTGTCCCTTGTTGTGGTGTCATCTGGTTGGTGGTGCGTGTATTGTGAGCGTTGTCATCTATTGCAGGTGCTGTTGTTGTATTTGCAGTGGGAGTTGCAGATGATGTTGTTGGTGTTGCTAGTGGTGTTGTAGGTGTTGCTACTGGTGTTGTAGGTGTTGGGCGGATATGGACCCGGTTTCGTCTCAGCTGCCTGCCAGTCTCCGTCTCGATGATGTAGGACCTTGGAGTTTCGGCTTTGCTGATGATCTTTGCTGGGATCCATAATTTGGATATTGGGTCCTGAACATGCACATTCTGTCCATCAAGAAGCTCAGGTAAGTTTTGTGCATGTTTGTTGTAGTGCCTCTGTCCTTCTGCTTGGGCTGCTTCTAGCTTGGCTCTTGTCTCCTCTTGGTCAATAGGACCTTGAATCCTTGTTGGCAGAGTGGTTTTGTACTTCCTGCCATTCAGCATCTCTGCTGGGGATTTCATATCAGCCTTCAGTGGTGTTGCTCGCAAGGACAGAAGTGCCAGATGTGGATCTTCTTTCATTTCTCTACACTTGATCAGTGTTTTCTTTGCTGTCTGCACTTGTCTTTCCACAAACCCATGGCCTTTGGGATAGTATGGTGAGGAAGTCGTAATCGTGAACCCATACTCAGTGGCTAGCTTCTTGAATTCCTGAGAAGTGAATTGGGTTCCATTGTCACAGATAATCTGTTCTGGTATCCCTTGTTCTGCAAATAATCCTCGAGCCACAGAAGTTATTGTTGTGGCTTTCAAGTCCTTCACCTTTCTCACGAATGGGAATTTGGAATAGTAGCAGACCAATATCAAATACCATTCTTGGTTTTCTGTGAACAGATCTGCTCCTATGGTCTGCCATGGCCTGCTTGGGATGTGACTAGGTATCATCTCCTCCTTCTGTTGAGAGTTTCTGTGCTTTTGGCATGTGTGGCATGCAGTTACTGTTTTTTCGATGTCCTTGTACATGCCTATCCAGTACACTGCTGATTTTGCTCTGAGTTTGCATTTCTCCATACCTAGGTGTCCCTGGTGGATCTTAGTAAGGATCTCTTGTTGCATGGTTCGGGGTATGATTATTCGAGATCCTGCCATCAGTACTCCATTCTCCACTGATACGTCATCGCGGATGGCCCAGTATTCTCGAATGAGGGGCTGTACTTGTTGTCTCTTCTCTGGCCACCCTTGCGTGACTGTCTGGGCAAGTAGCTGGAGCTCCTCGTCTCTGCTGGTTTTGTCTCTGATTTCTTCCAGCTTGTTGTTTGTCACACTCACAATGTGATGGATCTTAACACTCAGTCCATCCATCTCTTGTTTGTCATGGGGTGACAGTCTGGATAGAGCATCCGCTAGTAGTAGGTCCCTTCCTGGCTTGTAGGTGATGCTGTAGTCATAGCTCTGTAGTCTCAATAGTAACCTCTGCAGTCTGGCCGGTGCTTTAGTGAGGTTCTTTCTGTCTATCTGCTCAAGAGGGCGATGGTCAGATTCAATGATGAAACTTCGGCCATAGAGGTATGTATGGAATTTTTCACAGCCGTATACGACAGCTAAGAGCTCTCTTTCGATGTTTGCATACCTTGTTTCTGCTGATGTGAGAGCTTTCGATGCAAAGGCTACAGGTCTACCCTCTTGCATCAATGCTGCACCAACTCCTTTCATAGAGGCATCAACCTGCAATACTACTGGTTTGTGTCTGTTGTAGTACTGCAAAGTTGTCTCTTTGCTGATGAGTTGCTTGATTGCATTGAGGTTCTTGGTGTGTGAAGCACACCAAGTATATTCAGCGTCCTCTTTCATCAGTTCTCTGAGATTGGCAGTGTGATCGGCAAGCTTGGGTATGAAGATACCCATGTATTGGATGAGACCCAGGAAGCTTCTCAGCTCTTTCTTGTCTTTGGGAGCTTCGATGTGGTTGATCGCCTCCACTTTTGCAGGATCTGGCTTCACTCCGTTTGCAGAGTAGATCAACCCAAAGAACTTGCACTCATCCTCTTTGATCACACATTTATCTACGTTGAGCTTGATGCCTGCTCTCCTGGTCTTCTCCATAGCCTCGTGAAGATTGCAGTCATGTGTGGTTTCATCCTTCCCATAGATCTGTATGTCATCAGCTATCCCCACTGCTCCTTTGCAGCCTTGATATGTCTCATCTATCTGTCTCTGAAAGACGTCTTGACTGACCCTCAACCCAAATGGAAGACGGTTGAATCGGAATCTCCCAAAGGGTGTATTGAAAGTGGTGAGCATAGACGACTCTTCAGTGATCTTTATGTTCCAGTACCCATTGCTGGCATCCAATTTACTGAAGACTTTGGACCCAGCCAATGAAGGTGTAATTTCTTCAAGGGTCGGAGTAGGGTAGTGATCACGTTTAAGCGCTTTGTTGAGGTCTTTTGGGTCTAGACATATGCGAAGCTTGCCATTTGGTTTTTCCTTCACGACGATCGAGTTTACCCAGTCAGTTGGTTGTGTGACTTTAGTGATGATGCATTTGGCTTCCATCTCCTCAAGTTGTGTCTTCAGTCTTTCCCTCAACTCCAGGGGAACACGGCGAGGCGGGTGGACCACCGGTTGCACATTTGGATCAACTGTTATGTGGTATTGGTAGTCAAAACAACCGACTGTATCATCAAAGCATTCTGGGTACATGTTGATCAATTCGGCTTTGCTTCTGATAGGAGGCCTGTCCTTTATTGGCATGTCTTTGTCGATTCTGGGGGATGATGTCACGACTGCAAGGTTCAGCGTTACAATTTTGAGCTTTCGACAGCTGCTTAGTCCGAGGATTGCAGGTCCTTCTGCTTTGACCACATAGAAGGTACAGTTAACTTCCTTTTCATTGTGTCTCCCTGCAATTGTTGCTTTGCCCAGTTGTGGAACAACATGCTCTCCATATGCAGTCAGAATCACCTTACTGGGAGTGAGGATTCCTTCTTTGATTTTGTCAGCTTGTGCCATGTGCTCTGGAAACATCCTTCTATAGAGGCTGATAGGCAAAAGGTTACTCTGGGCTCCGGTGTCAATTTTTACCCTCAGATCGATGAATGTTCGTTTCTTGCCCACTTTCTTTTGAATTTGGATTGTACTGTATGCCTCATCATCCTCGTCGCTGTTCTTACTCTCCATCTCATGGACTTTGATCATGCCCACTGACAAGAATTCGTCCTCTGATGTGTCATCTTCCTCTTGTTGAGCATGTATATCTTTACGTTTGAATTTGTGAGCTTTCTTTCTATCACTCTTCTGGAATTGGGTCTTTCTGTCTGGTTTGCCTGACCTGCATTTCTTTTCCCAGTGATTAAGCCTTCCACACGCTCTGCATTCCTTCCCGAATGCTGGACATTTCTGTCGGTCGTCAAAGCTATGTACTAGTCCACAATTTCTGCAAGTTTGTTGGCTCTTTTGCCATGGCTGCTTTGAGACAACATCTATCTTGCTGGAGGCCTGGGGCGAGAGTGTGGCCATCTGCTTTTTCGTCGCTTCGTGTGCTCTAGCAGTGTCTGTTGCATCTTTCAACTTGAGAGCATCCTTGCCTATGAGCATCTTTTGGACTTCTGGATGCACACATCCCCATATGAATTGGTCTACAAGCCTCTCTTCCTCATCTTTGAATTTGCATTTACTTGCAACATTCTTCAATCTGGCTAGGAAATTGTCAACTGTTTCTTGTGGCTCTTGCCTGAGGCTCTGAAATTCGTATCTACGGATCCTGTGATTTGATTTAGGCTCTAGATGTGTTTCGAATTTTTCTAGGACTTTTATTGGATCATTGCAGTCGGGCTCTGGCATGTCCCAACTATTGTACAGATCTAATCCCCTTTCTCCAGACCATAACAGGATATAACTGACCTGTTCCTCAGTTGTTGAACCTTTCAGGAAGCTCTTGAATGCCAGTTGACTTTTCTGTTTGAATTTCTTGAATGCTTCCACCACATCGTCGGCGTCCCAGTTCATCGCAGGATGAAGATTCATTGCGGCTGCAGCACTGGCGGCCGCCATCTTTGATCTTTCGCCGGGGTCCGAAGACGTTGACGATAGATGCTAGAAATGTCAATTTTCGAGCATATTTAGTCCTGAATCACAACGAAGGCACTGTTTTCTGGTTATGGTTTACCGCTGCCACCATGTTATGTCTTTATGTGTTCTATACGAGTCAATAAAGTAGCCAAGTTAGACGTGATGTTCAGGTTTACTGTGTATTTATTTACTCCATGTTTGTCGGGTTGTCTGCGTAGTGATACGTGCATGCATACGTTTACAATCGGTGCGTAGTGTGTTACATGTGAATACGCATGATGAAATATAGTTCTGATCATAAGATATAACAATATGTTTTACTTTTACTTGTACATCTAACGGGAAGGCAATTTTTATAATTCTATTAACAAATATATATTTAATGTAAATATCAATGTTCATACAATCAATTTTTTTAGTGACAGAATGCGAAATGCCCACACTACAACTATTGATAAACTACGTACGATACACCCCTCTTTAGAACAGTAAGTTACATGTACACCTTTAATCCATAAAACGAGGACGTAAAGTGTAATACGCTTCACAATTATGTATCTTATAATATTCAGTTCATTGAAAACATGCAAATCTTTTTACTTGCAACGAAGGTGGGCAACAAAGGCTTCATTGCCCATGTCGTTCAAAGGTAAAAGATTACAAAAAATTGCCGTAATTTTTGTTCTATACTTTTAAAGACATGATGTTCTTTGTTTATGTTATTTATAATACTTAAACATATTAAAGAGAAACAACTTTTTAAAAATTATATACACAGTATGTTGACAACAATAATGTATCACTATGTTGAGTATGTTCATAAAAGTATATTCATATGTTCATAAAAGTCTTCACTCCTGAAGACGGACAGTCAACCTGTCCGAAACGTCGAGTCTACTCTCCTGCTCCTGCTCTGCAACTCTACTCGCCTACTCAACTCTCCAACTCAATCCAGTCTTCTACTCAAACCTCTCATCCTGCCTACAACTTTCTGGTTTACAGTCCTTTTCAGGACTATACTCACTTCCGAAAGATACTCTTCCTTCCAACCTCCACTTTCTCGCCTTTCCATCTCACTTCTATTTTCTATCTACTTTCCTCAGTCCCTCGAGGACTTTACACATGGTGTACCGTAAACCTCTTCCGCGATATTCATACCACCATGCAAACCTTCAAACATCATCATATATCAGTTGATTATCAAGGATTTATATAATTTGTATATGTTCCAAATACATTAATTAAAAAATATATATATATTTCCAAAGTTCTTACACTTTATAAATGAATATAAAGAAATGAACATATTTGTATGATAGTTTAATTCCTATTTACACGATACTGTAGTAGACACGACAGTCTATAACATAGCATTGTAATACAATTAAGTTTGGGCTCCACAATATTGTAAAGCAAGATTCTAACATGCGCCCGGGTAACAAGGGCGTCCGAAATTCAAGTCTGGACCCTCAAAAATTCACATGGCTCACGAATACATATTCAAAACAGTTCAATTCGGACCTATAAGCTTGCACTCACGATAGTCTGGAGCCAAGCTGTAATAGTTGTACATTTAACAGGAAGACAATTTGTATCATTATTTACAAATCTAGTCGAATGTATATAGATCAATGTTTTGCAGTGACAGAATGAAATACATACACTCAAACTATTGATAAACTACGAACACTCCTGTATAGAACATCAACAATTTACATGTATACCTTTCATCCATTCCTGTACTGTCTTTTGTGAATAATTCATTATACATGTATTGTGGAATCTATCAATCTCTCTCTTTTTTTCCTTCAAGCTACATCTAAATGTACTAAAATCCTCCAAACTAAGACCATAATAATTATAAACACCGTTTCATCTACAGGAAAACGTACCAGCAACCTCAACCCTCGGCTCGTTCAGTTATAACGCTGCAAAACTGCAGCGTTTTTTTTTTAAACGATGATGTAAAGTGTAATACGCTTCACATTTCTGTATCTTGTAACATAGAGTTCATTGAATACATGCATTACCTTTTACTTTCAACAAAGGCGGGCAACAAAGGCTTTGGTGCATACAGTTGCCATTCATACTCAGAAGTTAATATAAAAAAAAACTGCAGCGATTTTTTTTTTTTTTTTTTTTTTTTTTTTTTGGAGGGGGGGGGGGGTTGCGGCCGGTTTGCCGCGCCTTATCTGAACAAGTCTTGAAGCTACAAACATTTTTTTTTTAATATCAATGCATATTGAAAACTGCATGAAAATAAAGGCACTTTTGAGTTTGAATCCACTTTATGTACATGTACTATTTTCACATTATTTATTTGGCATTTTTTATACTTGAAATAATGAATGAATTATGTACCATGATAACAGAAACGGCGAAGAAGAAAAAAGTTCTCGGCCGGGAGTGGTGAGTGGCTTAGCCAAAGAGATCCGGGGCTTAGCTCTGGTAAGCTTAATTAAAAAGAACTATTAAAAAGCAAACAGACAAAGAAATATTTAAATATCATTGTGAGTAACAATTATACAACACCAAATCTTAAAAGAGCTCCCGCGAACAGAAAAGTATATTCTACACTGTAATTTATAGGTGCCATGTCGGAGATCGAACCGACGACCTTTGCATTTGAAGATAAATGCCTTAATTCAACCCACTACGACACCTAAAGGGCAAAACACACAGGAATATCACCAGTTATATGTACAACCTTCGTAATAATTCAACGTCTGCACTCACAATGCAGTACATGTGTAATTAATAATTGAATAGAGATGTGTAGTATAAAAATATAGTTACAGTCAACAACTAAATTATTCATACCCCTTTAGATTTGATGGTTTTTGTGTTATTCGTAATTACTCAAGAATGAAAGGTGTGTTGGTTGAATACGGCCTTTGTCAAATGCTTTTATATGTAAGCTACAATACGTCACATTCTCAAGAAACACACATCGGGACAAATACATATTTTCTGACATGCTAAAAAATACGAAACTTTGTAAGAGTATGAATATCTTAGTAGTTAAAATATATGCATACATTATTTTTTCATACATCAAGTGGCACTTAAATTTGCATGATATCCTTCTTTTGCACATAAAGAAAAATTCAAATTTCACATACTTCATAATTACAGCCATGCAACGTTTCTATACACATCCTGTTGCTTACAGATCTATATATATGCAAAACTGGAATAAACCTCATATGAATTGAAAATTTTGAAAGTCTAGTAAAATTTTTTTTTTTTTTTTTTTTTTTTTTTTTTAATAGGCAGATGATTAAAATGAATTGGCATGTTTCGGGAAGGAAATAATATCTTCTTGATAATAACCTCTTGGCCCTATTTCATATAAACCTGTAATCAATAACGAATGCTACATTACTGTGACAAATTATATCTCAGCCAATCAAATGCCACGAATTAGTAGCTGAAAACATTCATTGTAACTTGTTGATTGATAACAAGTTTTATGAAACACGGCCCTGCCGTTCAAATCAGCAAGTTTTGTGAATCTGTTGTTAAAAAGTAAGACATGCAGTTCACAACTTAAAGGGGTACCTGCATTGGAAGCATTCCTCTATCGCCATTTCAGGCCAGCTGTAGGCCTGTATCAGTATCATCCCGTAAATCACTGAGCTGTTGGTTCCTCCAACTATTTACTACGTGATGTAGAGTTGAACATCAAGTGCTGTGCAAGTTCATCAGTTCAGTATCTCTTAAGTACAACTCTACTTTGTTCATTTTCCACCATCCTCCCAGACTGTCAAGGTCTTCTAACTCTTTTCTACTTCTTGTACAAGTACCAAATACTATAGAAACCCACAGGGATTGATCATTTGTACTTGCTGTATCAAGGGGCGGCGATTTCTTTTCATGACCGGGGGGGACGAAACGCGAGGAACGAGGGAGGAGTGACTTAATGAGCCAAAACGTTTTTTTTTGGGGGGGGGAGGGGAGAAAAAAATCCGCATCATCATCGCTCTTACATGTAACATGCAGGCCCCGCGGAACCGTTTTTCAAAGTTGGAGTGGGGGGGGGGGGGGGGGATAAAGTATTTGCGATCAGATAGAGCAAAGCAATTAAGTTGGGTGTAACTTTGGCGTGGGGTCCAGGGGCAAAGCCCCGGCGGGGGTCAAGGGGCGGAGCCCCATGAAGCTCAGAGTTTTTAGGCATTTAATGAAGGTCAGATGAGCATATTTTGATACCTTATTTGTGACACTTGCATGCAGGTCACTAATCGTACTGGGGTCCAGGGGCGAAGCCCCCAGAAGCTTAGCGGTTTTAGGCATTTAATTACGATCAGATAAGCATCCAGGGGCCGCCTTATAGGGCCCTTGGTGGGGTTTAGGGGGCGTAGCCCCCGTAAGCTCAGGGTTTTAGGCTTTTGAATATGGTTAGATGACCATCCATAGGCCCGCTTAGGGCCCTGGTGGGGTCCAGGGGCGGAGCCCCCGGAAGCTCAGGCGTTTTAGGAATTTAATTATGGTCAGCTGAGTAACCAGGGACAAGCCTTAGGGCCCTTAGTGGGGTACAGGGGGCAGAGCCCCACGAAGCTTGGGGAAAATCAGTATTTCAGTAACATTTGTAAATTAGTAACTGGTATCGAATTAGAAATAAACCACGTTTGAATTTTATCGGCGGGGGGGGGGGGGAGGGGACTGCCCATAGCACGAGTGAGTGAGCATAGTGAACGAGAGGAGTCAAGGTAAATTATATTCCTTAGCAAAACTATAGTATGAAAACAAACAAAATACCTGTTTTACACTTCACTTTTCTACAATATCAATTGTACATTTTGAAGGATATTATGCGAGGGAGCATAGCTCCCGAGCCAGAAGATTTTTGCATTTTTATTTGTCTTAACGCTGCACTCTTGGGCCCTCCAAAGCCTAATAGTGTGTTGCAGTCTTTAGTCAGTATTTGCTGTACATTATTTTTGTGTACTTTTTCAAATTTTCCGGGGGGGACGATCCCCCCCTACAAAAATCGAGGGGGGGACGTGTCCCCCCCGGGATCGCCGCCCCTGGCTGTATCAAACGTTTGGAACAACCGGAAAACAAACATGTACATGTATCATCTGTTAATCCTTTGAATCTTGACCTATCAAAACAAAAGTTGTTCAAATTTTGTCTCTCTATTAATTGACATTGTAGTCCTACATGAGCATATTGCGTAATGGATTCATGGAACTTTACACATGAAGATACCCTTTATAATTATTATCATGGCCATCATTATTCATAATTATAACGATTATTATTCATGTCATTTTCATTACTATCTCACTGTCTTAACGGAAAAGGAAGTATTCCTTTTTTCTACTGATGTTTGGCCGTGTAAATGCAACCACCCTGGACTGTTGAGCATTTAATCTGCGTAATTCATCTGGCGGTTTTTGTAAGAGTTCGAGCGTTTCCTCCTCCTGGTATTTGGATAAGGCTCAGTCAGAGCAAAAAAAAATCGACCCCCATATGCCTCATTAACTGTTATGTTATGGAGCAACTTTTGAGCAAGCTGGACCGGGGCGAAGGCTGTTGATCGGACCCACTTTGCTGCTGATCAGAACTCTGATTTTGTCCCGTTTCATTTCCATTTGAACCATTCCGACGTTGAGAAGTTCCTGCACCAGTTGGTCTCCTTTCACTCCTGCCATGCTCCTGTCTCTCTGGACTCACTTGTTTATGAAGGCTTTGACGTCGAAGTCGCTGGTCTGACCCAACTTGCTTCTGCTGCTGGTCAGGGCTCTGATTTTGTCCCGTTTCATCTCCATTAGAACCGGTCTGACGTTGAGAAGTTCCTGGACCAGTGGCCTCACCAGACGGCATACTTTCACTGTTATCGTGCTCCTGTCTCTCTGGACTCACTTGTTGTCGACGGCTTTGATGCCGAGGTCGCTGATCTGACCCGCCTTGCTGCTGGTGATGGTCACGGCTCTGATTTTGTCTCGTTTCATCTCCATTAGAACCGTTCCGACTTTGAGAAGTTCCTGCACCAGTGACTTTACCAGATGGTCTCCTTTCACTCTTTACCTGCTCCTGTCTCTCTGGACTCACCAGTTGTTGACGGCTCTTACGCTGAGGTCGCTGATCTGACCTGCTTTGCCGTTTCTGATGGTCAGGACTCTGATTTTGTACTGTTTCGTTATTTTTAGAACCGTTCCGACGTTGAGAAGTTCCTACACTTTGCCGTTTCTGATGGTCAGGACTCTGATTTTGTACTGTTTCATTATTTTTAGAACCGTTCCGACTTTGAGAAGTTCCTGCACCAGTGACTTTACCAGATGGTCTCCTTTCACTCCTTACCTGCTCCTGTCTCTCTGGACTCACCAGTTGTTGACGGCTCTTACGCTGAGGTCGCTGATCTGACCTGCTTTGCTGTTTCTGATGGTCAGGACTCTGATTTTGTCCAGTTTCATTTCCTTTAGAACCGTTCCGACGTTGAGAAGTCCCTGCAACAGCGGCCTCACCAGAGGGTCTGCTTTCATTCCTATCATACTCCTGTCTCTCTGGACTCACCACCTGTTGACGGCACTGGCGCCGAGGTCTTTGATTTGACCTGTTTTGCTGTTGCGTATGGTTACGGCTCTGATTTTGTCCCGTTTCATTTCCTTTAGAACCGTTCCGACGTTGAGAAGTTCCTGCACCAGTAACTTCACCAGATCTTCTTTCACTGTTATCGTGCTCCTGTCTCTTTGAACTCACTTGTTGTTGACGGCTCTTACGCTGAGGTCGCTGATCTGACCTGCTTTGCCGTTTCTGATGGCCAGGACTCTGATTTTGTCCCGTTTCATTTCCATTAGAACCGTTCCGACGTTGAGAAGTTCCTGCACCAGTAACTTCACCAGATCTTCTTTCACTGTTCTCATGCTCCTGTCTCTCTAGACTCACCACCTGTTGACGGCACTTACGCTGAGGTCGTTGATCTGACCTGCTTTGCCGTTTCTGATGGTCAAGGCTCTGATTTTGTCCCGTTTCATTTCCTTTAGAATCGTTCCGACGTTGAGACGTTCCAGCACTGGTGGCTTCACCAAATTGTCTACTGTCTCTCCTACCATGCTCAATGATGTCAGTTCTCCTTAAACTCAGGTGTTTACGCTGCTGACCTGCTTTATTTTTACCCTTCTGCTGCCTGGAAAGTCTCACATCGTTCCTCGTTCCCGTAGCACTTACTTGTAAACTTTTCCCATCCTCTTTGTCAAGGTTAGCATCAAGACGCGAACTTTTCCTCCTCTGTCTTTGAGGAGTACAGGTGCTACTGCTGCTGGCAGTTATGCCTGTGGCTGTAATTGGTCGACTGTGGCTCCTTAGGTTGAGATGCACCTGGTGACCAACAACACCTATATCCTCTCCATGACTCGTTGATGCTACGTTTCTGTCAGGTTTCTTTAGTATGCTTCGAGGTTGATCAGAGTCTCTGGATGATGGGGGGAAATGGCTACTTCCACCAAATGATTTCATGCTAGTGGACTCATCTTGGACGTAGTCGCATGACCTTGGGACCTTCGCTGCTCTTCCATGATCCTCTGTCCCTGTATCTAAGTGTACTCGCTTCTTGCCCCCGTTATCTATTCCATCATCGCCAGAAGGTCTGATCTTCTCCACCCCATCGCACGAAGCCTGGATGGCTTGAAAAGATTGACTCTGAGAGATATCTCCTGGAGCATTAGGCACATGCTGTTCTCCTACGATCATGGGGGCGTTGCCTTCGTTAAGTTCCTGAGATGATCTGCTACCCGCGTCCACTACTGGAGGTAACAAGATGGCCCCTGCAGGCATCACAGCATCTGCCGGATGGCTTGATGCCTGCGAATGGCGTCTCTTTTCTGGAGGTTTCCTAATGTCCGATGGCACCAATGACGGGTTTGAAGGGTCACTTGGACAAATAGATTGATCTTCTCCAGTAGGTTTTGCCCTGTCTTGTTTGATATTGGGTGTCGCTGAGGTGCCTGAACAGGCACCTTGACCACCAATTGTCTCAGAGATGTTTGCGGAGTACGAACTTGTTGAAGGACAGGACTCACTTAGAACTGATGAATGACCATGTGATAAACTTCTTGAATCTGCAGGTAGTCTATCCTCCAAACCCATCTCATTTGAGTTTGAAGATGCAGGTTGTTGAAGGGAATCCTGCTCGGAATGGATCATGGAAACAAAAGGGGTTTCTGAAGGTGCCTTTGAAGTTAAACTGGGTGGATTAGATGGAGTGCAGGGAATGTCCTGTACATAGTTGGTCCTCTTGGTGGGATTCTTCTCCTTTTGACGATCTTTTTGTTTTGTAGTTGACTGTAATTTATCAGATCTTGAGGGTCTCTGGATGTGTTGTTCATTTCTACTTGCAACCAATTTGCCAGGTGCTGCTGTAGATTTGCTTGGGGCCACACTACGAGAGAAAGGAACAGCTAGAGCTTCTAGCGAGAAAAAATACACAGGTTCTGTTTCTCCCTCTTGTAGCAACAATAATCTTTCTTGTGGGTGCAACCTTGATGGAGACCATGCATTTCGTAGGCATGGAAGAAATTTCTTTCCAGAGTTCTTATCGAGGTCCTTGGAAATTCCTCTGGTCGAGTGGGCTTTGGGAGGAATGGACATTGCTGATTGTGCCTCTTGTAGCAACAAGAATCTTTCTTGGGGATCCAACTCTAAGGGACACCATGCATTTCGTTGGCAAGGAAGAGGTTTCTTTCCAGAGTCCTTATCAACGTCCTTTGAAGCTCCTTCGGAAGGAATGGACATAGCTGCTTGTGCCTCTTTACCATGGGATACTGTTCCTTTCTCGTGTTGATTAACTTGTTCTTTAGTGTCTTCATTCTCCATCTTGATACTTAATTGAGAATTTTTGGGGAAATACTGTCCGTGAGATTCATCCCCTCTTTGCAAACTTCTGCGGCTTGAAGAAGTTTCTGAACCTGCATCATCCTTTTGAGTTTGATGGATTTCTTCATCGGGGCTTTGACAGCTTATGTGAGAGTCTGATTGGAAGAGGTCCTTCGGTTCCAGGTCAGCATCTTGTTTATCATCATTTTCCATATCATCGAACAAGTGTGGTGGGAAATCTCTTGGAATGATCGTCTCAGATGTAGGGAACTCTTCACTTGCATCACTTAAAGAATCTTCACTTTCTTCATGAAGAATAGGTGAGAAAGGCTGTGTATCAAAATGCTCAGTTGTTTCATCAAGGACTGCCTCATCCACTTCATCGCTTGTCATATTTTCAGTGTGCCCATCTCCATCATTACTGTCAACCATGGTTTCATCTGAATCTGTCTCACTCTCGGATACCGCTGGAGCTTTTGTGCTGACAAGGCATCTTCTTAGTTTATGAATGTCTTCATCGTTGACAGTATCCATAGGCTCTTCTTCTGTACCTTCATTCAACATGGGAGTTGGATTTTTAGGAGGTAACCTGTCCATTTTTCCAGATTGCAGTGGACCCCGTCCTTGCTGCCTGCAATCCTCATTCGTTGAAACTTGGTTGGATTCAGGATCCTGTAATGAACCAACATCACCCAAAGAATAACATTTACCACTCTTTGCAACTTTCTGCTTCTTCTTCTGACCTCGCCTGTCCCTACATTTCTTTTTACGTTTCACCTTCAGCTTTCTTCTGGCATCAGACTGTTCACCATACTCCGGCTTCTTCTGTATATTGTTCCAGGATGTCAGGTCTCCTTCATTAGTCGATGAACTATCATCACTGCAGTAAGGTTTCTTTTTCATGGCTGAGTTGATTTTATCTTCGCAGCTACCATCCGACCCACAGCCTGAAGTAAAAAGGACAATGTTTCATGTTGTACTATCATATTTCATTATGTAGACTTTGATGTCAAACGTTTTAATAGTGAAAGGGTTAGAACATTCCTTAACACTTTCAGGATATGGTGCATTTTAAATCCAACGAGTAACATTTAACAAATATTAAAGGCAAAATATTTATAAGATTTATGGATAATAATGGCTATTTCATGCAGTGTTGTGAATAATCAGAGCAGAGAAAATAGAGACCATCTAAATAAAAATGGAAAAATGGCAATATACCCGGGTTTTTTTTCTTCTAAGCTATCCCAAAGCAATTTGCAAAGATTTAGGAAAGATTGCTCATTGCGCACATTTACATTTAAACTATGCAGTTTTCGCTCCAAAGTAATTAATAGGATAACACAAGATTATTAGTACTCAATTAATTATCAATCCCAGCATTATACCTAATATCTGATAAAAGAAATGGGAAGTTGATATTAAGTTGTACTGCAGAGAGAGTATATTTAAAGGAAAATATTAAACAGAAGCATTTTACAAGAACATAACATCTATGCGTATCCAGAAGGGCGGTATAATTACCTAGGCCTATATACAGAACTGTTAACGTCATTCCAGCTCAAACAGACACAAACTGGTAAATGTACAGCTATGAACAAATCCCCTAAAAGAGGAAACAAAATTCACAACCCCCCCCCCCCCCCCCCCCCCCCTTCCCCTCCCCTGTATTTTTTTTGTTTGGGGGATATTTAGGGGCGGGGGTTAATTTAGGTTAATTTTTGTGGGATTATTTGTCCTTTGGGTTTGATTAGCCTAGGGGGTAATTTTCCCAGGGAGTAGTTGTCCCATTGGTAATTGGCCGGGGTGATTGCCAAGGGGGGAATTTTCATAGAATTATGTCCCCTGATCAGATTCAGAATCAGGATAAACTCTTCTTTGTTTCTTGAATCAAGGAAATCTCCAAACAACTTGCAACTAGTGAGCCGAAGGTGGAGATCATTATATTGAAGGAAAAAGTCATACCTGGATGATGAAGGTGTGTGCCACTTGTAGATGGGGCATCTGTATTAATGGCTTCACCTGCACAGTCGCTGGATCTGACAACACCTGATGAAATGTGAACAGTTGATGGTGAAACCTGAGGCAACGGTGACTCCCGAGATTGAAAAGCATCTGGGTTGCTGAAGTCTGCTACATGTAAGTCCCAATTAGGCTTATCCTCAAACTTATATTCTACAGCCTCCACTTGACTGTGCGACTGAGATTCCTTCCAAAGATCTCCCAGAGTCATTCCGTTACCTTTGCTGTCACTAGCGTGACTAACGTCTCCACTAATATTTCCTGGTTCATTGGGATGTGTTTGATTTCGAAACTGTCCTTGAGCATTATAATCACCATCCAGTTCTGAATTTTTCTCTCCAATACCACCGAATTGTTTTTCTTCAGACTCAGAATCCACTGCACTATCTTTAATCCCCGCTGGTGGCAGTGAGGTATATTCCTGCTTTATTGCGATACGCCCTTTCCCACATCCTGACGCTGTGACTCTCCCAGTGCTTGTGGATGGCAAGTCATTGCCGACATCATCGTCCGTATGGCTTTCATTCTCACTGGCCCAAATATCTGGTAAATCTGAATTAGAGTTCGAGGCATTATCTTGCGAATCCTTGGCAGAGTTTGAGGGACTATCTCGAGGGTCACAACTAGTGTCTGAGGATATGCTGTCACTATCAGATTCAGTTGGGGATCCTTCATCCATGGTGTCTTCCACTTCTTAACTTTCATTCATTTCTTTTCATTCAGCTCTTTGTACTCATCATCATCCATAAAGCATAAATTGAGAGAATCGTCATGACAATTAGAACATTCTGAGCGTTTCCCTCTTTTGCTCATCTGGTCATCTGCATGTAGCTTGATAATGTTATCGGTGTGTTCTATGTCCTTTACTATCTGCATATAGTAAAATCTATCCCTCCTTTGTTTGGCACGAGGAAAACACAGTATGCTTAAAAAAAGAAAAGAATGGACGATGGAAGACAACCACCGCGGCAAGCAGTGCATGTAAACGTAGCTATAACACAGCACAAATTTGCGTGCCAAAATGGCCGCGATGTACAAGGAAGTTTAGGGGAATTCCAACGGGGAATCCCCGCAACGACCCGTTATGATTTATTTTTTTTAAAGATATTTTGTTTTATTTTCTCTCAAATGGAGTGAGGAGCATGAGGGCCCAAGTATCGGTTTGGTGTGGTTTTCCTCCCTTCCTTCACACTGATGTTCTATCCTTTTCATCATTTTCAATGTGTAAAGAATATTGCTATGTTGTCTATCTTTTAATTGATGGTTCTTTTGTGATTATAAACACAACGATCATAGTTTTTCATATAAATCTTACGTATTTTTACAACGCGTGACCAGAACAAATTTCCATGTATTCCTGTGAATTTGGATGAATAAAAAGAATTGAATTGAATTGAATATTAAATACATATTGTATAAATCATTAATATTAAACAAAATTGTACATATTGTTTATATAACAAAACTGGATTCACTGTACATTGATATTTTGGCTTAAACATAAATTGCAATAGGCCCTAATAAAAGAAAAACAAAAGTACATTGTCCTAAACTTTTTAGTAAACATTTTCATATTTATGATCAAAGAATCTGTCAATTATGTTCATAATCGATACTGGGACGATACCACTTCTCAAAAATAAATGGATCCACACATTCCGTCCGCCTCTCTAATTTACGTGTATTTCAGAGACTGTGGAGCCGAGGTACAGTACCCCCCCCCCCCCCTCCCCCAACTTATTCAGGTACCCCTTAAGTGCCCCATTTTACATATGAGAAGTGCCCCCTTTTAGTTCAGATAAGTACCCGTTTTTATTTCTAGTAGGTGTCCGTTCTGCAATCTTATAATGGCCTCTTACCACATCTGATAAGCGCCCCCTTCACCTATGAGAAATGCCCCTATTCAAATTTGAGAGGTGCTCATTTTACTTAACAAGTGCCCTTTTCTTTCGTAGTAAGTGCCCCTTCCCCTTTTGATAAGTGCCTCTTTTTTATTTGACACGTGCTCCCCTTTTTCTTTTTCATAAATGTCCTTTTTCCTTCCGATAAATGCCCCTTTCCTTTTTTTAATTAGAGCCCATTTCGCTTTTCATAAATGCCCCTTCTGACACCTCTGATAGATGCCTCTATACAAATCTCATAGTTGCCCCTTTTCCCGCGACAATTGTCCATATTCCTTTGTGACAAGCGCCCCTTTTAATTCTAACAAGTTCCCCTATACATCAGATGAGTGCCCCTTACCATTTCTGATAAATGCCCTTTCACCTCTTATAATTGCCTCAATATTTTCAAATCTGAGAGATGTCCCTTTTATTTGGACATGCGGTTCTTTTCCTTCGTAATGTTAGTATGCCATTTTTTCATTCTTATAACTGATTTCTCTTTCATCTCTGGTGAGTGCCCCTTTATAGGTGCGGGAAGTGTCCTATTAATTTTAACTTCTGGTAATTTCCATTTTTACTTTGACACGTGCTCTTTTTCCTTTCTAATATGTGTCCTTTTCCTCTCGGACCTCCCCCCCCCCCCCCCTTTTTTTTTCTCCTTCTTTCTCTCCTTTCCCCCCTTTCCCCATAAAATGTACGTGCTCTTAATTTAAAGCGACTAAGAGCAACCTTTTCACCCAAAGCTAATTGCTCGCTTTTAAAATTGATATAATTATATTTCTTAATTATAAAAGATCTATGCAGTCTCCATGATGAGATTGCATATGTGCTTTATAACTTTAATACTGCGACCTAACAAATCTTAAAACTCTTGCTCGCTCGCATGTTATTGTACATGTATCTGTTGAAACAAGATCAGTACAAATTGTATTTTTCAAATACGATACATCAGGCCTATATTTACGAGTTCACCTCGAATTTATCATTTTCACTACCATCATCACCGTCGTCATTATCAGTTATCATCATCACTCTGCCATCATGATCAACATCTTCATTATCAGTTACCAATATCACCATCATCATCAGTTATGAACATCACTATCATCATCACAACCATCAGTTACCAGTATCAATATTATCGTCATCATCATCAGTTATCATTCAACGCACTATCATCATCACATCATAAGTGAATATCAACATTTCTATCATCATTGTTACTGTAGATGGTGGTCTAGAGGATATGTTACAAGAATTTGGATCGCATGATTCGCAATTCATGTCTTGCAGTTTATTATTGATCAGGGCAGCCATGCTAAAGCCGGGGTAATAATTGTGGAGCACCAGGAGTGTCCAGTCTGACAGACATGATGAGCGTTATGAACCCAATTTTTGTTATTAACATCAGTTATCAACATATCACTATCATCATCATTTATCAGCATCATCATCACCATCAACGTTGTCACCATAATGACCAATATACGTAATCATTATCAATATTGATTGATTGATGCTTGATTTTTATTCGACAAGCTTCCAACATACAACAATATACAATAATAACAGATCAAAATAAAGTCAGCTTGAACAGGATCAACCCACGAAAGCTCGAGAGCTTATTTCCAGTGTAGTGGGGTCAACTGGAAACATCAACATCATCAGCCGCTAACATCACTACACTGAACTACCAGTAACACTTCTTGAAATCGCTGTACACACGTGTATATAAAATATACTTGAAAAAAATAACGAATTTGATTACCGGTAATGAAAGCTCTTAATTTTGTATATACATCTGAAACAAGACAATGAATGAAATTTGCAGCTTCATTCACGATTATGAATGACATCTTGTTTTGGCAAATTAAATGTTATTGATCTAAAAAGCATTATGTACAGTACCAGCATAAAATGACTTTGGCATGTTCACAAAATAAACACATAGATGCTATTTCAATACATACTAATGTAAAAGCAATCGATCATCATCATAATTATCAGACACTGATCACGGAAGAATACTATTTAAAAACAAAGACAGAATAAAACAGTATTTGAAAGCTGCACATACTTCATTTAAAAGATGAATTTGCATGTACATCATATTATAAATTGCCGTTAGAAATAGTGAAATCACCAATGTTAAACCTGGTCGGTGTTTAACATTTTTCTTCTATAGTTGATTTACAGTTGACATACAGTAGGCTTGCGGGTGCACCATGTGAGAGAGAGGGAGGATTGAGGAGTCCTGAAAAGGACTCTCGGTAATCTTTCTTGAGGGTGTGTAGTCCTGAAAAGGACTGTTGGTGTAGTCTTGAAAAAGACTGTTGGTTATCTTTCTTAGCTTATAGTTCTAAAGAGAACTATAGCGCTTGGAGAGGATGGGTGGCGGGAGTGGCTCGACGTTTCGAAACAGGTTGTCTATCCGTCGTCAGGAGTGAATATATTCATATATTCACATTCATATTTATTTCATTTCCAACAGAAAGGTAAACAAAAATAATACATATTTTTTTCATACATAATTCAATTTTTTTGGAAACTATACAAATACACTATACAAATACACTTTGCACATAACAAAATTATTACAAGAAATTCTTAATTTCTGAGGAAATGGGGGGGGGGGGGGTCCACAAAAAAGCAGTGCACCCGCAAGCCTACTGTATATTTACATTACCATGCAAGCCGATACTTACAAGCTATAGTTGATTTGTTATGCAAATCCTATTTTTAATGTACCATAATAAGAGATATATCTTTTTTTTAATTATATACACAGTATATTGACAAATTATGTTTCACTATGTTCAGTATGTTCACAAAAGTATCTATCGCTTGACTATAAATGATTCATATAATTGTATATGTTCCAAATACTATATATCATATATAATATATTTCCATAATTGCTCCACTTTATAAATGAATATATAGAAATGATCATATATATTTATATATATAAAGTTTTATGACAGTTAAATTCCTATAAACACAATATCATTGCATATTGAAAACTGCATAAAAGTAAAGGCACTTTTGAGTTTGAATCCACTATATGTACATGTATATGCACATGATTATTAAATTTTCACATTACTTATTTGGCATTTTCGATACTTGGAATAATGAATATCAACCAACAATATACAAAGGAATTATGTACCACAATAGCATACTTAAAAAATACGAAACTTGGCAAGGGTAGGAATAATGTAGTTGTTAAATTATATGCATATACATTCTCTTTTCATTCTTCAAGTGGCACTAAAATTTGCTTGATTTATTCTTCTTTTGCACATTAAGAAAACTTCAAATTTCACATTTTTCATGATTACAACCATGCAACGTTTCTATACACATCCTGCTTAATATATACATAAACATGCATAAACTTTGGTATAAAACTTTATATAAATTGAAAATTTGAACAGTAATAGTAAAAAAAGGGCAGCTGATGAAAATGGATTGGCATGTTTCGGAAACAAATGATACCTTATTGATGAAAACTTCTGGGCCCTATTTCATAAAACTTGTTATCAATAACAAATGCTATATTACTGTGACAAATTAGATCTCAACCAATCACATACCACGATTACTGTAGCTTATAACAGTTACTACAACTTGCGATTGATAACAAGCTTTATGAAAACTGGTCCTGACAGTACATGTGCACTGAAAAAAGTCAGCTGATGAAATTGAGCTGTCATAATATTTCTGGAAGTATAAAGACATGTAATACCCGTGCATAAAGGAATAGCCTCAATTAAAAATGGATGACATGAATACAGGCAAATTAGCATAAGAATTCTCAGGGTGAAACCAGACAGTATCTGGAATTTGAAGGAATATCTTTACAATGACCTGCAAGTAGGATTCTACTGTTCTAGCCTCTCAGTATTTTCTCAGTATTTCCTCCCCCTTTTGGACTACTGTTGCATTCATACTTTCCAAGGATATCAATAGACTTGCTGTTCTGTCATTATAAGTTCTCTGATTTATTGCGCCATTTTTTAGCCCATTAAATCAGCAAGTTTTTGTGAATCTGTTGTTTATTAAAGACATATGCAGTTAACAACTTAAAGGGGTGCTGCACTAAAAGCGTTTCTCTAACGCCATTTCAGGTCAGCTGTAGCAGTATCGTCCCGTAAATCACTGCACTGTTGGTTCCTCTAAATTCTTCACTACGTAACATAAGAGTTTATTTGGTTAAGCATGAGATGATGCTGTGCAAGTTCATCGTTTCAGTCTCTCTTAAGTACAATTCTACTTTTTTTCATTTTCCCCCATCCTCCCTTACTGCCCAAGACTACCAAAATCTTTTCTACTTCTTGTACAAGTACTGATAACTAGAAAATCACAGAGATTGATCATTTGTACTTGCTGGATCAAACGTTTGGAACAACGGAAAACATGTTTTATCTTTTAATCCTTTGAAATCTTGTCTATCAAAACTAAAGATGTTCAAAACAACTTTCAATCAATAGAAGATGTTTTTTTATGTACATGAATGACCAGTGTCCTGAGCATTTTGCATAATAGATACATGGAACTTTATACATATTTATACCAAGTATCATTGTTATCTTTATCATCATCATTATTCATACAATTATTTCTATTCATGTCATTTTCGTTTAATACCATCTCACATTCCTAACAGAGAGGGAGTATTTCTTTCTTCCTGATGTTTGGCTGCGTAAATGTATTCAATATGGGTGATACATCTGGCGTTCTTTGACAGAGTTGGAGCGTTTCCTCCCCCTGATATTTGGCCGAGGCTCAGTCAGGGCAGTAGAACGACCCCCATACGCCTCATTAACTGTCCTGTTATGAAGCATGTTTCGATCAAGCTGTACTGGATTGTTGGCATGTTGGTTTAGGGAAGCTCTTCGCTGAACCCGTCATTCTGGATAGGGTTGTGGTAGTTGACAACGCCACTGTTGAGGTCGTCGATCTGACCCGTTTTGCTGTTGCGTACAGTCACGGCTCTGATAGTGTCCCGTTTTATTTCCATTTGTTCTGTTCCGATGTTGAGAAGTCCCTGCACCGGTGGCCTCACCAGATGGTCTCCTTTCACGCTCTTGTCTCTCTAAACTCACTTGCTGTTGACGGTGTACTGGATTGTTGGCAAGTTGGTTCAGGGAAGTCCTTCGCTGAACCCGTCTTTCTGGATAGGGTTGTGGTCGTCGATCTGACCTGTTTCGCCATTGCTGATAGTCACAGCTCTGATAGTGTCCCGTTTCATTTCCGTTAGAACCCTTCCAACGTTGAGAAGTTCCTGCACCAGTTGCCTCACCAGTTGGTCTCTTTTCACTCCTTTCATGCTCTTGTCTCTCTGAACTCACTTGTTGTTGATGGTGCTGATGCTGAGGTCCTCGATCGAACCTGTTTTGATGTTGCTGATGGTCATTAGTCTGATTTTGTCCCGTTTCATTTCCATTGGAACCATTCCAACGTTGAGAAGTTCCTGCACCAGTGACTTCACAAGATGATCTCCTTTCCCTCCTATCATGCTCCTGTCTCTCTGGACTCACTTGTTGTTGACGGCTCTTACACTGAGGTTGTTGATCTGACCTGTTTTGCCACTGCTGATAGGAACGGCTCTGATTTTGTCCTGTTTCGTTTCCTTTAGAACTGTTTCTACGTCGAGAAGTCCCTTCACCAGTGACTTCACCAGATGGTCTCCTTTCTCTCCTACCATGCTCAACGGTTTCCGTTCTCCTTGAACTCTGGGGTTTCCGCTTGCCAATGGTATGACCTGCTATATTTTGACCCTTCTGTTGCCTGGAAAGCCTCTCATTGTCACTCATTCCTGTAGCAATTACATGTAATCTCTTCCCATCCTCTGTGTCAAGGCTAGCATCAAGACCCGAGCTATTCCTCCTCCTTTGTCTTTGAGGACTATAGGTACTACTGCTGCTGGCAGATATGCCTGGGGCTGTACTTGCAACTGATCGACTGTGGCTCATTAGGTTGTGATGCCCCTGGTCACCAATGACACCTCTATCCTCTCCATGACTCTTTGATGCTACGTTTCCATCAGGCTTCTTTAGTATGCTTTGAGGTTGAGCAGGGTCTCTGGATGATGGGGAAAGATTTCTACGTCCACCAAATGACTTCTCGCTAGAGGAGGACTCGCCTTGGACGGAGCTGCACGACCTTGGGACCTTCGCTGCTCTTCCATGATCCTCTGTCCCTGGATCAGGTGGCACTCGCCTCTTGCCTATGTTATCTATTCCAGCATTGCCAGATACATGTTTATGTCTTGAAGGTCTGTTCTCCTCCACCCCTTTGCTCGAAGCCTTGACATTTAGAATGTCCTTGGGATCCTTACTGTGGCACTCCTTGGCATCTTTACTGTTGGGAGGCTTCTTTAGTATGCTTTGAGGTTGAGCAGGATCTCTGGATGATGGGGAAAGATTTCTACGTCCACCAAATGACTTCTCGCTAGAGGACTCGCCTTGGACGGAGCTGCACGACCTTGGGACCTTCGCTGCTCTTCCATGATCCTCTGTCCCTGGATCAGGTGGCACACGCCTCTTGCCTATGTTATCTATTCCAGCATCGCCAGATACATGTTTATGTCTTGAAGGTCTGTTCTCCTCCACCCCTTTGCTCGAAGCCTTGACATTTAGAATGTCCTTGGGATCCTTACTGTGGCACTCCTTGGCAAAGTCCTGAAGACAAGCTGTCTACCGGTAGCATCATCTACCAAGGATTCCCAGTTGTTGCTCATCTGCACAGAAATAATTGTGGATACTTTGACTGGATTTTAGGCATTATATGGGTAGCCTTGAGTTACGGTAACGGTGAAGAGTGGGAGAATTGAACGAAATGCTTTGAATGTCAAAGACTACAAACTAATTACAAGGAACACAATATTTGTAGTCATAGTAAAAGGAAGAATACATTACATGACTTATCCTTGTGCTGGGACGTCACGACCATGATATTTTTATGCATGGAAAGAAAAAGAATGGACAGATCCTTTTTAGATCTGTCCATGTTTGGTGCAGGTGGAAAGATATCAGCTGGGAGCGAGTGCCATATTCAGGATGTCCTATTCATACATTCGTCATTTAAAAAAAGGCTTAACTTGTGAAGACAATAAAAGCAGAGAAATAATAATAAAGTTTGTACCTTCTGTAAACTCTTCATGTTGCCAACGATGATGAGGCTGAACTTGGATCGAGTCAAAGCTAGATTCAAGACCTGTTTGTTCATCACGAATCTGAAAGAATGGAGAGGGAAAAAAATGGACATAAATGATGATGGCTTACATCATGAAAGGTCATCTGTATTGTTAATATGTATTTTTGAAAGTTAAACTTTTGATCTCATTACAAAAAATCTTTACATTCCAAGTTTTAAAATGTTAAGCTATGGGCATGCAAGCTCGCCCGGCCCTCGTTTCATAAATGCAGGCTATGTCACAGTGGAAAACACTTCGTCCCTCAGACAGGACATTAAATGTAGGCCTATGTAGAGGGGAGTAACCACATTTGCTTGTTAAGAACCCACTGCACTATTCTTATAAGAGTAGGGGGAAACTCCAGTGTGGTGGTCCACCTGCGCACATCAATCAGTTATACTGGGAGGAGAGACCCAACGGTTACAACGATTTAGTTTGTTTTTGCCTCCGAGGCACAGGTGACGCCAAATACTTAATAATAATAATAATAATTCATGATCTGGCACCAGTGCATCAGTGAATTATTTGAATACTAACCCATTCTCTTTAGGTGTCCTGGAGGTGCTGGTGCAACACAGAATGATGACATCTTTCTCCAAGCCGTAGAAATTTGTAGGGGTTCCAACAAGCAGGCCAGGAAAGTTCTTCCTGTAACGATACAAATGTTTACAGTAAACTAAATTTTGCATACCCTTACCAAGTTTTGTAATTTTTGAAGTATGGCAGGCTCCAAGCAGGAGACATCTTTGGTTATCTGGTCATCGTAGAAAAAACGAATGCAGCAACTTAGTTAGGAAATGAGAGTTAGAGACTCCCGAGCCGTCCAGAAACCGAACATGAATGGCGGTGATGGCAGAACGTTATCCACGAATAGTGGAAAGGGCCCTACCCTTATCAAATAAGGTGATTAACTAATCTGCGATTGCGCCTACCGAAGCCTTACTGGGTGAAACACCGAGGTCATCGCACCAAACGGAAAAGGCTTTCTAGGCTGGGACACTAGGTCTTGCCTCAGCGGGAGAGGGAAAGGATGTCCCCCAAGAGGGAAAGAAGTAGAGGCCAGCACGGAGCTACCAGAAGGACCCACACTTGATCCTCCTTGATCTTTTTCAGGACCTGAGGGATCAGAGGAAATAGGTGGAAGGTGTACCGCCGGAAGGGTTCCCGATGGAGGGAGAAGGCATTTAGTGCCCAAGCCTCCTGATCCCATAACCGAGAACAATACCTCGGGAGACAATGGTGGCAAAGAGATCGACCTCTTGATCCCAAGCCACCCTGAGACGATCGGAAAACCTCCAGATGAAGGGACCACTCCGAGGGAAGGCACTTGCCCTGTGAGAGGAAGTCTGCTATAAGGTGGTCCTGTTCGGAAATGTAGGACGCTATCGGAACAAAGTTGTTGGCCCGACACCACCTCCACAGCTGAGCGGCATGAGAGAGTTCAGGGAGTTTTGTCCTGCCGATTGATGTAGGCAGCCACCGTGGTGTTGTCCGTGAGGATCAGCACAAAGCGCCCAACAATCACCCATTTGAAATGACGGAGCGGCAAGCAGCTGCCATCAGTTCAAGCACATTGATATGGGAAATGGTGTGCAAATGAGACCAGTTCCCCAAAATCATCTAAAGGCTTGCCTAGAGCAAGAAACGACTCGCTCGTCCAGGGGGCAAGATAATGCAATATTCTCCTCGGTAATGGAATCCATACCTCAAGGGAATCCACGCTCGGCCTGAAGAACTTCAAGAGGGGCCTCTGAAAGGGCCTCATCAGAAGTCAGCAGCCAGCGCCTGGCTTGCACTCTGCGAGAAAGACGCAGGGACCGAGCGGCCAAGGAAATGGTTTAAGATGTCTATCTCCGCCTCCAAGTACACCGTGATACAGGTGGGGGACAGCTCCCATCTGAAGGTCGCTCCCTTGTAAATCCGAGTAGATCCCGTGTGCAAGGATGGATTGGGATGTGAAAGTAAGCATCCTTCAAAACGAGCAAGACGGCCCAGTCTGTTCGCTCAATTGCCTGCAGGATGGACGCTAGTGTGTCCATTTTGAAGTGTACCAGGGGGATGTAAGTATTGATGACCTTCATGTTCATGATCACCCTCAATTTCGTTTGGGAAACACAAAAATCAGGGAGAGGCACAGATGAGAGTGGTCTCTCACCCTCTCTATATTGCCCTTCTTCGGCGGCATCTGTATCTCGACCAAGATATACAGCTGGTAAAGGGCGGACAAAGCTGGCGTGCGAATACGTATCGCATTGCGTGTAGGAGGGGCTCTGCAAGCCTAATGAAGAAGCCGTCTCGCACAACGGAGCGCACAAATGCGTCTTCAATAACAGCTTCCCATGCGGGAAGGAAATACTGAAACCAACGGCCTACTTTGTGTTCCACTGCTCGGGGCGGCCCTGCCGCGCGCCTAACTGCCCCCCTACTCCTGACGGAGCTCCTACTGTGAGCAAGTAAATGGCTACCCAAGGGCTGTGGCGCTGCTGGCATGCAGCAGATGTCTTAGCCTTTCGTCTGCCTGGAAGGGTGGGCCAGTTGGCAAGGACGAAGTTGCTTCGCCATCTCCATTGACTGTTTCTGTGAGTCATTCTGCGAAATGGCCCCCAAACTGATGCTTCCCCCAAGTGGGGTATCTCCGTCAAAAGGGAGGGAATATCCCTTTCAAGCACTCCTAAGGAGTAAAATGGTCTGGACGTAGGCCGCGGCAACCAGAGAGATCCTGTAAAAACGAGCAAGATCTCATCTAACACAAGACCGTCCGACTCAGAAATCTGAAGTTACCGCGACCTGACCCTGGGGCTGATAAGAGACCCCAGATAGGCGGTGACCCGCATGCCAGATCGTGCGTGCGCCTCAAAGTCTTGACTGTCGAGACTCGGTGACGAAAATTCATGCCCAGTCTCAAACCCTTATGGAAAAGATGAGAATGACTTCAGTTTGAAAAATCCAAGCAAGTCTTGGGGTCGGAAAGCGCACTCCTTCGCGAAGGAATACTTCCTAGCAGCCCCAGATGTAGACGACTGTTCAGCTACGCCCTCGTAGCTTGAAGTCCAATGTCAGGGGTATTCCAGAGGAAAGGAAGCCTGGCTTGCATCCCGCTGGGCTGGTGCGAAGGTCGCAGTAAAGTATTTCTTCTGGAGAGCCTGCGCTTTGGCTGGCTAGTGACTCAGAAACAGAGTCACCATCCTGATCCCCGAAATCAGCTACGTGGGGAACCTGGCCCCAATAGGGCGGATGCAAACACAAGCCGACAATCTTCTCGCCGGGAGGTGCGCCAAGTGCCAAGTGATAGGAGGGGCAGCTCTGAACAGGCAGTTCTAAGCCTGTCGGGTTTGACCATAACTGAGTAGTAAACCAGTATGAGAAACCGGATCCCGAAGATCGGGTACCTTTAAAACAGGACCGGAGACCGGAAGATGAGATCCAGATACCGGGTTAAGAAATCTCCTAATTGGCTATCCGGGACCAGGAAGATCAGGTCCAAAATTGCTAAACCAGTACCAGGTTGCACCGGGTCGGAGTTGGGTCACTGCAGTCCAAGGACCGGACATAGTCCGACACGTCCGAGGAGGGGTCTGTGCCACCAGCGGTCAGCTGAGAGGCTTGGCCCACCTGCTTTTCTCAGCAAACAGCTTCTAGTATTCGAGAAGCTCAGTTTGATTGACCACTGCGGGGGAAGGAGCGGGCGTCATAGAAAAGGCACTATCTTTCTTCCCAGTCTAAATCTCATGTGTGCTCGAGGTAGACTCCGATGTCGACTTAGAAAAAGACGTGGTCAATTGATAGTTTTTCAACTTCTTGCGGGCGGACTCCGCCAGCAGAGAAGCTAGTCTGCACCTTGCATGGCCTTACCCGATGGGCCGTGCTCAGCAGGGCTTTCGGATAGTCTCTTACGGCTCGCAACTGTCCGTCTGGGACAGTTGGGGGGGGGGAGCCAGCTCCTGAGTGACTGTGGCTGTTCGGCCACTAGCTGTGTCACTCAAAGTGTACGGGTCATTGGCCGGAGCAATGCCAGGGATCCTGCTCAGGTGGGAGTCAGAGGTCGTCAAACCAACGGCTCCCATGAGCGGGGCTCGAGTGTCAGTTGTCCGATGAAACTCTTACCCTGGGAAGAAAATACCTAAGCGAGACATCGGCTTTACACTCGTACTTCAGAAGCCGTCACACTCATGGGAGGGGGGTACGGGTAGCAGGATCAGAAGAATCCACGACAGATGCTGTAAAGATATCTTAGCAAACAAGCGTGAGGGAAATAAACTAAGAGCTCACTTTATTTCCAAAGAAAAACAATCCCGAATAAAAGTGAGAGAAACTACACTCCCAAAGGCATGCACAAAAAAATTCTTTAAAAAACCCAAACCCGAACAGACAATAGCTGCTATTCTATACAGTGGCAATAGATTAATCTTACACTGGAAACGTTGGTCAAAAAAATCTTGAAAGTCTTTGGTACATCTATCCCATGGTACAAACAATGTGGAACAGGGATTTCTTTTGCATATATAAAATTAAAGAAATATTTGTAATAAACCTCACCCTTGCAATCTTTCTAGAAGTTTTCCCTTTTGTCCTTCAGAGGGGGTGATTATGCCTACAGTGAAGCGTTCTCTTAGTTTAAGGAAGCCTGAAACCAGGACCTCGATGAATGAAACCTCAGAGGTGTTGACAACTGAACTGTACATGAGAAAAGATCAAAGAATGAGAATAATTAATTGAGGCACACCCTTTTGTGACTTTTTTCTTTCACATTTGTCACTCAATTTTTTTGTGACAAATTTTGAGAAAATTGTAGCAAGGTTCTACAAATTCCTTATCATACAGAGGCTAAAGCAGGGGAATATCTCATTTACATGTACGTTGTATGATGATCAAAGAATAGTAATAGTCTGCCAACAAAATATGCAGTAGTACATTTCTCAACATACATATGTTCAATAAAGTAATCACCCAGTGAAATTTGCCATTTGACCTCACAAACCCAATATCTATTCAGTTCATCTTTCAATGCTATCATATATATATATATATAGATGTGCCGTGTTAATCACAATCTGTTCGATAGTTTGCACGTTAAACAGGAGGTCCACTCTGATATTAGGTTGGTCAGAGAATGTTTGAGCAACAACTGATAACAAAAATAAGAAAGTTATTAATTTTTAAATTTTCAATCAATCAAACACAAATTGGCAACTCTGTGACGTATCTTGCAAAGTCCCCTCCCATTCGCTCTGTTTAACGAATCAGACCGAAATGTCATTCTTTGCCCTTAAGAATTTACATCATCTGGGTGGAGAGTGGCAAATGTAGATTAATATCTTGCCAACGGACATTACTGCAGTAGCAGGATTTGCACCGCAAACAACGTGATCCACAGTCCGGTGACGTATCCACTAGATCATGACATCTCTACGTGTCAATCTATGTACCATATTAACTCCTTGACCTGCTTGTTTTGTGAAGCGTATAGAGATAGTAAGGAAATAATTATCGTTGGTGAAGGTGATGGGACAAACTATCACTTCCTAGGCGATCTGGATGTAGCTATCTTTCTGAAGCGTTTCACTTCTTCCATCATTTTAGAGCAACAAGTCATAAATTAAAAGCTAGCAAACGGTGTACGATACGTACAGTGCATGCAGTATGGTGGCGTGACCAAAGTTCGCGTACTAACACTTAAAGCGCTTAAAGAGGAGAGCAATACGCAACGTATTACAAGAAAGTGCATTGCACTGTGTAGATAGTACTTCTATCTTCAGTGAAAGTGCAACTAACTTTTCTTCTCCCATCAATGATGGGAGAACTATCTTTCATCACGTGATTTACTTTTGACCAATCATAGAGCAAGATTCTTAGTATTAGGAATATAACAATATATATGTGCATAGTAGAAGCCTAACATGACCTCTATCATACCATATACTCACTCTCTGTGTAAAGATTCTTTTCCATCAGCCACGTCAAAGATGATATATGGACGAAGACAGAAGGGCAGGTGCCTACAGAAAATCAAGAAATAAATGGATTGTCACCATCAGGATGATGTCTGATACAATAAATTGACCCATTGACTACTGAATTCTCCTATAATATCTCCTAGAATTCTTCCCATAATAAATAGTACAGTTATCATCTGGTTAGGACAGGAGTTGGAGTAAGGGTGGGGTAAGGGTGGGGTAAGGGTTAGGATAAGAGTTGGTGTAAGGGTGAGGTAACAGTTAGGACAAGAGTTGGGGTAAAGGTTAGGTAAGGGTTGGGATAGGAGTTGGGGAAAGAGCGAGGTAAGAGTTAGGGTAAAGGTTAGGTAAGGGGGTTAGGATTGGAGCTGGGGGTAAGGGTGAGGTAAAAATTAGGATAAGAGTTAAGGTAAGGGTTAGAATAAGAATAGGGTAAGGGTAACTGTAAGGTAAGGGTTAGGACAAGAGTTGGGGTAAAGGTTAGGATGATAAGTGTTGGGGTAAGAGTGAGGTTAACATTAGGATAGGTGTTGGGGTAAGGGCGTGGTAAGGGTTAGGATACGAGTGGGGTAAGGATGAGGTAAAATTAGGATAGGTGTTGGGTAAGGGCGTGGTAAGGGTTAGGATACGATTGGGGTAAGGATGAGGTAAAATTAGGATAAGAGTTAGGGTAAGGGTTGGGTTAAGTGTTGGGATAATGGAAGGGTAAGTTTAGGACAAGAGTTGGGGTAAGGGCGACGTAAGGGTTAGGATAAGAGTGGGGTAAGGGTGAGGTAAGGGTTAGGATAAGAGTGGGGTAAGGATGGGGTAAGGATGAGGTGAGGGTTAGGACGAGAGTTGGGGTAACAGCAAGGTAAGAGTTTGGATAGAGTTGGGGTAAGGGTGAGGTAAAGGTTAGGATAGGAGTTGGTGTAAGGGCAAGGTAAGAATTAGGATAAGATGCCAAATCACTTACTTATTCTGAGTCTTCAGTCTGTGTAAGTACATAACAGACAATGGATATTTAGCAGTTTCTTCCTTCATGCGGTATTGAACCTCCCATCTGTGGACACGTCCGTCCTCTATCTCGAAGTTCTCAGCGAGCCTGTCTAGCATGGAATGACCGAAGTCAAGATCCTGGGCCCCCTAGGTGCATGTACAAGAGATAATGGTACAGTGAAACCTGTATGTTAAGACCACTCAAAGGTGACAAGAAAAGTGGTCTTTAAAGACAGGTGTTCTTTATGTATTGTGTTCCGTTAGTACATCAGGTTTCTATGAAAATTGATTATTGTAGTTAAGGGAAACAGAAAATGTGGTCTTTATAGACAGCTGGTCTTTATAGACAGGTGGTCTTTATGGACAGGTGGTCTTGACATAGAGATGGTCACTAAGGCAGGTTTCACTGTATTCCACACATATTGCATGATAAAGTATCCAAAACAACAAAATATATGCATGAAGGAGGTGGACATAAGGTCCATATCCATGCATATTTTTTTTAAAGATCATACCATATCATACCTTTGAGCGAATGCTAACAATGCCCTGTTCTTGATCACCTGCCAAGAAAACACGCTTAGTTTTACACTGAAGGGCAAGGAGAAGCTCAGTTTCCAAACAATGGCCGGCCTACAAAAAAAAAAAAAAACGGTGTGTTGTAAAGAATCGGCTGCAAACATGCTGTAAATGAAGAAACTTTGTGAAGACTAACACTTTTCCAGATTCAAGAGTGGTCCAAACCAGGGAAAAAATGAATATTTCTTTTTGTCTTCTTGTCTGCATGAAAATAACATTCTAAAATTTGTTTTGCATTGAACTCTATGCAAATTTACATGGCTCTTTCCTGATTTTCGGGGGCTATTTCGCCCTGAGCCTACGTGTATTTTTTTCACTGGTCCAAGCCCAGAGGCAAACTATCACAAGGCTTTCTGACATTGGCTCTAGCAGGCTGCACATTTTCTTGTGTTGTAGTTGTAACAAATCATAAATCATCAATTTCTGAACTCAAGAATGTCTTCAGGTCTTCCATAGTCAACATATACTTCATGTGGGAAGTTCTTTCTTATGAAACCAAACTTAAATGAATGCTCTCCCCCTCCCCTCCCTTCCCCACACTTTGTCCCAACTACCAGAACTGAACCTTCTAATGTTTTCAAGGATCTACAAGCATATACTGTACTTACATCATCCACAATGAGTGCAAACACATTTCCTGCCAAGCTGCTTCTTACGATCTACAAATCAAACAAAATAAAAAAGATGAATGCAACTATTATGAGAACACAGACAGGCTTGCACATATTAACCAATGACATGTCCTAATTTAATTTGTTATGATATTGTTTTACTTACCTAAGAGATAACATGGTTTTCATAATTCAACCCTCCTGGAAATGGACATATTCAGCAGTCGAAGAGTTAAAGAAAAAAAGAAAGAGGCGTCTCACCCTGGGCCCAATTGCATAAAACTTAGCATTGCCAACTTTGCCATGAAAAGTAACTTCCATGGAAACCTTGATGAGACTGGCTGTTGACTACTGCATTGTCAAAGTCCCATAGGCTTAATACAGGGACTACCACGTTCACGTATAGGCAAAGGGTTAATATGGATGGCAAAGTTACATCGATGGTAAGTTTTGTGCAATGGGACCCTAGGGTTGACCTTAGCATCCTATGCTTTTGCACTTGATATTCACAAAAGTATGATTGCATAACATAACACGAGATAATAAAGTAACAAGTTAAGCTCTTGATGTGCACAGTAAAGTTATTACATACAGGCATTTAATAAAGCAAATGGCCAATTGAAAACCGGAAATGGGTCGGTTTGCAAAGCTTTTTTCATACATAGTGCAGGTCTTTTGTTAATTGGTGTGTATTTTGGTGCCAAAGGGCTCTCAAGACAAATGAAAGGCTAATCACCTCACTAAAAATGCGAAGGTCCCTGGTTCAAGCCCAAGTACATCACTACCAATTTTTAAACATTTGATTTCAAGAATTTTGCTTGAGTAAAAGATACAGAAAGAGAAGTAGAACTGTTTACCTCTAATCCACAATCTTCCAGCGTGCACCCAACAATATCAGCTTGCTGAAGTATTTTAGTTTGAAGGTCATCTTCAGACAGTTCGTCATCTATATGAAATCAATCCATAAGAAACCCATGAACACAGTACAGGACAATGTTGCTCCACTAGCATCTCAATCTTGGCCACTTAAACAAGAAAAGTTCACTTGAAACTCAGGTGAGACAATATAAAGTCAATCAAATGATATGGCATTTAGAATAAGTTTCTTTTTATTAGTACCCTAGTACAAGAACTGTAGTAGTACCGCAGTATAGTACCTCAGTGGAGTACTGTAGTACAACAAGTACTGCAGTAGTACCGCGGTGGTACTGTACAGTAGTACAAGTACCGAGTTAGTAATGCAGTTGTTCCGCAGTGGGACTGCAGTACAATTACTGCGATAGTACTGCAGTAGTACCGCAGTGGTACTATATACTGCATATATACTGCAAAAAGCGATCAATTTACCAATTTAGGGTAATGAAATTGCTATGTCAGATTGGCTGTACAGTGGAACCTGGATATAAATACCACCCAAGGGAAACAAGAAAAATGGTCTTTATATAGGTAGGTGGTCTTCATATACCGGTTCCTTTAGTACAAGTTTCTATGAGAAATGACTGTCAAGGGAAATATAAAATGTGGTCTCTTTAAACAGGTGGTCGCTAAGCAGGTTTTACTGTATTTACATTAAAAAATGGAAGAAACAGGAACCAGAAACTTACAGGGTGATCCTTGCTTTCTCTTACTCGCCATTACAGTGGAGAGTAGAAACTCTGTGAGACGAAGATCGGCTTCCCCATTTTTATTGACACGGACAATTTCTACACCCTCTACGATGTGTTCTAAAGGATAAAGACAGGACAAAAAAAAAGTTGAAAAGTTACAAAGTACTCACCAGGTCCCAAATTAGTTACAAAATACTTCTTTACTTTAAATGCATCCATGGTCTGGCTCCTCCCTACCTATTAGAACTTATAACTATCAGGCAACCATCCCCCATACTTCCTTCGCCTCTCTCAAGGCATCACACTGAACCATCCATCTCCCAAGATGCTAACCACACTTGGTGACAGAGCATTTTCAACTGCTGCTCCCAAACTGGAATAACCTACTGGTACCCATATAGATTCACAACCAGCAAACTCTCAATACCTCTAAAAAATATCTTAAATCTCACCTTTTAACTGACGTAAAGGTTCTAATAGTTAAATCTACTTCCACAGAGCGGTAGCTATCGTTATGGGGTGAATAGCTGGAGGATGACAAATACCTCACGAGTCTTTAAAACTGTAATAAATTACTCACTCATCGCTTCTCTTCCACTGGCTGTCGGTACATCCTTCAAAGCCACCCATATCTTCCTCAACAAGACATCTAACGACTGATTGGTCGGAGCACAGACCAGCAGTTTGTAAGGGTTTTTCAAAGTCTGCAAAAAAGAAAAGAAATACAGTTAGCTCTGCTGAAGTCGAATCTGTTGGGACCGCAAAAAATGGTTCAAACTTGGAAATGTACCAAATTCATATTTTGCATATTGGTCAAAAGATTTATTAGACTAAGTGAAAGTTCAGCATGTGCAACTTCGAGTTATGCAGTTTTAACTGTAAAATCGCAGTATATACCCCTTGCAAATTTGATGTATTTTGTGTTTTTTTTGTAACTCAAGAATGATGAACTGGTTAAGGGCTTTGTTAAATACTTTTAGATGTACGCTTAGGCCACATTCTCAAGAAACAATCTGGAGGGGGAACTATTTTTGTATGCACTTAAAAAGTTACATAACTTGGCAAGGGTATGATTAATTTAGGTGTTAACTGTATGTTGCAGAAACCATAAGTGATGCACTAAAAGGACTAAAAACATCAATATTTCCTCGTCACTAGTAATAATAACGTTTATTTACCCAGGGTAGCCACTTCAGTTATGAAACTGTTCTTCCAGCGGGCCCTGCATAACATAATGTTATTACTACCCTTCTCCAATCTAATATGCTGAGCGCCTAGCTAGAAGGCAGAAGGTCCCATTGTTACAAGTCTTTGGTATGACTCGGCCGGGGTTCGATCCCACGACCTCCCGTTCATGAGGCGGGCGCTCTAACCACTGAGCCACCATGCCCGGTTGAGTCACTCAACTCATTTCTACGGCAACAGGGCTTTTGAAGTGGCTGCCCCAACTCTCTGGAATTCGCTCCCTCTGCATGTCCGTCAAGCTCCCACACGACAGACTTTCAAAACCCTTCTTAAAACTTACCTGTTTCGTTTGTAATTTTTGACATTACTTTTCATCTATGTATAATAATTGAATATACTCCAATTGATTTGTCATAAGTATTTGCTATTTGTATTAACTTTGCTCGCAATGAATTCCCTTAGCTACATGTCTTTAGTTTAAGGTCTTTATATTTCGTTCTTAATTTGTAACTATTTAAATATACTTGTACTTGATTGTTTTTAACTTTGTAAAGCGCATAGAGAAACTTTGGTTTATTATGCGCTCAATAAATCTATCTTTATTATTATTATTAATATTTTGATATTTGTATAAACTTCTGTTGTAAACCTGCTCTCTATATTCTGAAGTGGAGCTGCTGGAAACCCTACATGTATAATGAAAAATGTAAGTTTTTGAGCATGGAGTTGAAAGTCAAGGTGATATTCAAAGTCTATATAAGATTTGAATTTAAATAAAAACGAATTAAAAAACACACATCTAGAGTGTGTTTTTTTTTTTTTTACATCAGTCTTCAATTACCTATAATGAGGTTTTGTTGACAAGATTGTTGACAAAGAGCTGATTGACAACAGCATGAGTGTTGATATAAAGTGAATCTAGCTTACCTTAGGAATCTTCTTATGTTCCCTTGCAATCCGTCGAACGAGTCGACACAAAAATGATGTCTTTCCCGTTCCCGCTGCCCCTATCATGAGTCGAATCACTTTCAACTGTGATGAGGTACTCGAAATTGATTCCATGTAGGACTTTAGCAAATCATCGTCGGCTCTTCCTTCTGCGTTTACCTGTGGTGCAAATCACACTTTCATTAGTCAAATCACTTTCGATCATGATGCCATTCTACTTATGGATTCCATGTAGGAGTTAAGCAACTCATCGTCAGATACCCTTCCATCTGCGTGTACTTGTGGTGAAAATCACACATTACATTCCGTCCAGATCTTTACGCTTTCAAAACCCTCGATTTCTTAATCTTCCTAATAAAGCTAAAAAATAAATGGGGGGAAAGAACCTTTTCTCATGCAAGGCCTTCACTGTGGCATGCTCTCTTGCGAGAGATCAGTTGAAGTATACAAGAGATGAAGAATTGCGTTCTTCGTGTAGTGCTAAAAAATGTAGACCATGCAAGTTTGAATGAATCAAATCATCATCAGATTCATGTGCATGAACGCTAACCGGTCGACACATGCTCCGGCGACGATTGCTCGATCCGGTGACAAATGCACTGTTAAAAGCCACAATTGCTTCGCTACATTTGCTCTAGCTGCGACATTTGCTCCGACGACAGTTGCTCCGGCGACAATTGCTCCGCCGATATTTGCTCCTACAACACTTGTTCTGCCGACAATTGCTCCACCGACAATTTCTCCGCCAACAATTGCTCCGCATGAAGAGATAAATACTCTGGTGACAAACGCTCCGCAAACGACAGATACTCCGCCAATATTTGCTCCTACAACACTTGGTCCGCCAACATTTGCTCCGCCAAAAAAGTGCCCCGTAAAATACAAATGCTTCTACGACAATAATTGCTCCTTCCCAAAAGTACCATGTTCGAGACAAATGCTCCGCCGACGTATCAGGAGTGCCCCGTAAAATACGAAAATGCTACTACGACAATAATTGCTCCTCCCCAAAAGTACCCCGTTCGAGACAAATGCTCCGCCGACGTATCAGGAGTGCCCCGTAAAAGACAAATGCTCCGCTGATAATACCAATTGTATTTCATTGTTTTGGTACCATGATAACCATGGTTACCATGGTGGATTGTAATTTGGACAAAAGTTCCATGGTTACCACAGTACTTTTTTGTAAGGGATATTTAAAGGGAAGGTCCATTCTGATATCAAGTTTGTTTTAATAATGAGAGGAACAGGTCAGTGAAAGTTTGAACAGAATCCAATTATTAAAGATAAAGAAATTTATGAGTATTTAAAGTTCTGATCAATCAAACACAAATTGGCAACTTTGTGAAGTATCTTGCGAGATTCCCTCCCATTTGCTCTGTACTGAAAATTTCATAAACTTCCATTTTTGGGGGTTATCGATGACAGAACAGAATCGTTCCATACAGGGGTTGTATAAAAACATATTTGCAACTACTATAAATGTAGGGTGCATGTATAATCCTGGAATTTCTCTATAGGGCAAAAGAAAAAGTTCTGATTTTTGAAAGACCAAAAGAGAAAGGAGCTCGCAAGATACAAACATTTTCTCATGAATTCTATTTGATACCTGTGTTTCCTTTACAAACACGGAGGAGTCCTCTGGCTTTATGATGTGCTTTGCAAGAGGATGGTTGCTAAAAGACAGCAACGCTCTAATCTGATTCAGGTAATGACTGAGTGATGTTACAACCTGCATGAAGACAAAAAATGAATTGGTTAAACTTTTTACTTTTTTTCATGCTGTTACACTTAGCCAAAAAAAGGCATGTACGTAAAATAAGAATACAGGACTAAAATTTCATTTTTAAGGAATACAAAGATTAAGATTTTGAAATTTGAACAATCTGGATAGGATCTGATACCAGTAATAAACAAATTTTTCAGACCCAAACAATTATCTCAGGGTTAGTATATTCAACCAGGTAATAGGTTGCTAATGTGAAAAATTTAACATTTGTATGCATTCTTCCATTTTTTACTCTTGAAATCCTTACATATAAAGGTATTAAACAACGGCCCTAGTACAATCTTTCATCCCTGAGTCACGAAAACAAAACAAAAAAACATCAGATTTTCAAGGGGTATGAATATTTTAGATGTTAACTGTACTACATTGTACATACATGTACCTTCAGTCTTGTTGAGCTGGGTACAATTATGCTCTTGTGAAGGGCTAGGCATATGGTTCTATCTGTCAATCCAATCTCAAGGACTAGTCCAAAATTGAACTTTTTCTCCGAAGCAGTGTCAGTCGTCATGTCAACAAGGACCAAGTCCCCAACACTCAGGTCGTGAGGTTCTGTCGGATTATCAGCTGCTTCATATTGCACTACATGTATAGGGAATGAAATACACAGTCAATTAAAACTTCAAATATTTTTTCAATACAATATCTTCAACTAGACTACTTTGTAATGTTGACCTTTATACCTCATCAACAGAATATCAATAAATATGTAAAAATAGGTATATAATTTGAATAATTTATAATTAGGTAATAAACAAGTGAATTTCTTGTAAAAAAGGTTGTGCATCCATAACCTTTACAAATCCTTGCAAAATTTGGCATCGATTGGACCTTCCGTGGTCAAGAAATTTGATCCCTCCCCTAAAAAGCCTGGTCAGAATACGATTAATGGTCTTCTACCTTCAACGATGTCCTGTGAGATTTTGTTCTCCCTAGAGTTCTGCCTCCATGTCCTATCACAATCTTTAGCCACAGAGCTCGAAACCTACAGATTTGATATGAAAAAAGGGGTAAAACTTTGAGTGGGTTGATTAGTAGAGGTAGCGCAGTCCAGTGGTTAAACACTTAAAGAGAAGGTTCTTTTCATAATGAAAAAAGAGAGGAGAAAAAATGGGGTGCCGTGAGAGAGAAATAGAAGAGATAAGACAAAGAAAAAGAGGGAAAAGTTGAGGATAAAATTACTCACGTTTGACCACATCTCCAGGAGTAAAAAGCAAATAAATGCCTCTTGATAGCTCCTAATGTCTGGGTAGCATGCATGGTATCTTGGTACTTCCTTAGCCATCAAGAAAGATTGCAAAATCTCTGCGGAATGTACTGAGAGGATTGATGCAAAATATTAAATAAGTCACACGTATTAAAGCAAATTTGTACAGAATTAACACTAAAAAAAAGACAATGCTTCCACAAAGATTTTGCATGTATACCGGTATGTAAGATACGATCTAATTTTTTGATGCAGATATAACAAGTGATTGGAATACTAAGATTTTTTTTTTTTTAATTTGAATAACAATGATTCATTTTAAGTTTTTTAAATAACAGAATAAATTTATCTCTCTAAAAAACAGAGAAAAAGAAAGAAAGTTTATAATTGAATTCCCTACTAGAGTCCTTCTCCCCATGGTGCATCTGAAACACAATAAAATACATTGTTTATCTAAAGGAATAAAAAATTAATAAAAATGGAAAAGTGTGCAATACAGTACGATAAAAGATATATATATGTACATTTCTTATTTTAACATCCTTGTGTAAGTCTGAACAAAAGTATTGGATGAAAATTTGAAGGGAAATCCAATCATAAAAGAAAACTACTCTAAAAAGAAGAGGGGAAAAGAAGATAAAAGTCAGAGGGGCAGACTGGTGAAAGATTGAACAAAATCGAACAAGAAATAAGAAAGTTATGAACTTGTAAAGATTGATCTGATTTATTACAAACTATCATCATTCAGTTTCTCTTGCTTTTCTGCTTTCATACAGGTCATGCAGATATAGGTTGGATTGCCCTGTACAAAAAAAAAATCCATAGCATATACCTTCTTTGTGCTTGTCAAACCAGTCAGCGTTCCAGGAGAGTACGTAAGATAAGACATCCTCTTCCTTGAATTCCTTGGTGATCTTCAGCAAAAATAGAATTACATGTATAAAATGACCATGTTAGTTTAAATAACCCTTGTAGAGCAAATTTAGAACAACTATCCAAAATCAGGATTTCCGAAAAGCCCATTCATATATATATACATGTATATGGTGCAAATAATCTACGTGATTTAATTTTTTGCACATCTTTACACAGCGCCCTTCGGCTCCTGATGGAGAATATTATAACTGCATTTTCATTTATAATATTATGGCTGTCAAATGGTTATATTGCATGTTCATTTATAGCCACCTATATTGTATTATATTTTTGTGAGTGTATGTGTATAGTAAATAAATGGCAAGGGTGATGACGAAGGTCCTACATGTACCTGTATGCGTATACTAAATATACTGTATACTCACTAAACACCTATTTAAATGTATAATGTGTTTTCAGGTTTAAAAAGTCTGAAGTACACTTACACTTCCTGTGACTACTTATCTTTCCAAAAGTCTTTTAGCCAAACTAGAGTCTTATAGCCGAACTGGGGGTTTCTATACCCCCCCCCCCCCCTACATTTATTATACAGGAGGTGACGACATATAACTAATTAACACTGTAATACATCTCCCAAAAATTGCTTCTTATGCCACCAGTAGTTGCAGAGGAAAAGAGGAACTCACCTGAGTAACCTTGGAGGGTTCCGTCTCTTGGTTTCCTGATGGAATGCTTGATGTCTGCGAGAGGCGTCTCTTCTTTAGAGGTTTGCTAATGTCTGATGCCACCAATGATGGGTTATGAGGGTCACTTGGACAAGCAGATCTATCACCTCCCGTAGGTTTTACCCCGTTTGGTTTGGTATTGGGTGTCTCAGAGGTGCCTGAAGAGGCAGCATGACCACCGTTAAGAGTCCTTGAGGATTCAGAGATGCTTCTGGAGTACGAACTTGTTGAAGGAAAGGAAACACTTGGAACTGATAAATGACCATGAGACAAATTTCTAGGATCTGCTGGCATTTCATTCTCCAAGCCCATCTCATTTGAATTTGGTGATGCAGGTTGCTGGAGGCAATCCTGCACGGAACGGATCATAGATGCTGAAGGGGTTTCTGTAGGTTCCTTTGAACTTAAGCTGAGTGGCTTAGATAGAGTGTCAGGAATGTCATGTAGAGAGTTGGTCATCTTGGTAGGATTCTTCTCCTTTTCTTGATCACTTTGTTTCATAGTTGACAGTAGTTGTTCAGATCTTGAAGGTCTCCGGAACCTGTTATTCTTTTTAGGTATGTGTTTTTTATTTCTGGTCGGAACTAAGCTGCCAGGTGCTGCTGTAGATGTGCTTGGGGCCATACTGGGAGAGGAAGGCATAACTAGAGGTTCTTGCAAGAAAGAAGACACATGTTCTGATTCTCCCTCTTGTAGCAACAAGAATCTTTCTTGTGGATCCAACTCTGAGGGACACCATGCATTTCGTTGGCAAGGAAGAACTCCTCCAGATGAGTTGGGTTTGGAAGGAATGGCTGATTGTGACTCTTCACCATGAAATACTGTTCCTTTCTCATGCTGATTGACTATTTCTTTAATGTCTTCATTCTCCAGGTTGATACTCAATTGAGAATCTGTCGGGAAATACTGTCCTTGAGAGTCATCCTCTAGAGGCTTTTGCTGTGGCTGCTGAGTGGCAAGTTCTTCAGTATCCTCATTGTCGAGGCAAATACTCAACTGGGAATCTGTGGGGAAGTACTGTCCTAGAGAGTCATCCTCTTGAGGCTTTTGCAGCGGCGGCTGAGTAGTGAGTTCTTCAGAGTCCTCATTGTCGAGGCTAATACTCAACTGAGAATCTGTGGGAAAATAGTGTCCATGAGAGTCATCCTCTCTTTGCAAACGTGGCGATTTACTTCTGTGGCTTGAAGAAGTTTCTGAACCTGCATCACCCCTTTGAGGTTGGTGGATTTCTTTATCAGGGCTTTGACAGCTTATGTGAGAGTCTGATGGGAAGAGGTCCTTAGGTTCTAGGTCAGCAGCTTCCCTATGATCATGTTCCTTATCCTCTAACAAGTGTGATGGGGAATCTTTTGGAACAATCTTGTCAGAGGTAGGGAACTCTTCACTTGCATCACTTAAAGAATCTTCAGTTTCGTCATCAAGAAAAGGTGAGAAGGGCTGTGTATTAAAACCCTCAGTTGTTTCATCAATGACTGCCTTATCCCCTGCATCAAGAATAGGTGAGAAAGGCTGTGTATCAAAACCCTCAATTGTTTCGTTAACGTCTACTTCATCCCCTGCATCAAGAATAGGTGAGAAGGGCTGTGTATCAGTGTGGCCATGATCATCTCCATCATTACTGTAAATCTTGGTTTCATCTGAGCTTGGGGGTTCTGACTTGATACTGCAAGCTTGACTAGACGATGGATTCAAGTCATCATCTTCAATACATGTTTCATCAGAGTTTGTCTCACTCTCGGACACCACTGGAGCTTTTGTGCTGACAAGGTATCTTCTTAGTTTGTGAATGTCCTCATCACTGACAGTATCCATAGGCTCTTCTTCTGAACCTTCATTCAACATGGAAGTTGGATTTTTAAGAGGCAACCTGTCACGGTCAATGGATCTGACAACACCTGAAGAAATGTGCACAGCTGACGGTGAAACCTGAGGCAACGGCGATTCCCGAGACGGAACGGAACTGGCCGATCCCGGTGATGAAACCCGAGGCAACGGTGACTCCCGAGATTGAAAAATATCTGGGCTGCTGCAGTCTGCTGTGTCCCATGACAGCCTATCCTCAAACTTATATTCTACAGCCTCCACTTGACTGTAAGACTGAGATTCCTTCCAAAGATCTCCCAGAGTCATTCCGCTGCCTTCGATGTCACCAGCGTAACTAACGTCTCCACTAATATTTCCTGGTTCATTATGATGTGTTTGATTTCGCGATTGTCCTTCATCATTATAATCACCATCCAGCTCAGAATTTTTTTCTCCAATACCACTTGGCTGTTCCTCTGCCTGAACTTCAGACTCAGAATCCAACGCACCATCTTTCCCCGCCAGTGAAGTAACTTCCTGCTTTATATGACCTTTCCCACATCCTGACCCTGTGACCCTCCCAGTGCTTGTGGATGGCAAATCTCTCCTGACATCATCGTCCTTATGGCTTTCATTGTCACTGGCTAAGGATATGCTGTCAATATCAGATTCAGTTAAAAGGTATACCTCATCCTCACTATCACTATCAGTATCAGAAATCACGATACAATGATCATCCATGGTGTCTCGATCCACTTCTTAACTCTCATTCAATTCTGCTTCATCTTCAGCTCTCGATCTGTAATCATCATTATCCATAAAGTCTAAATTGAGAGATTCATCATGATTTAACATAGATTATCTCTTTAAATTTTTACCACCAATGGTTTCTTTCTTACCCAATTATTTCACTATAAGCTTGTCCACTTTCTCTAATTCTTATCCTCCATATCTATGGGTTCTTCTAATGGATTCCTTGCTTCTGTTCTGTTTTGAAAAGGACCCAACTTCTGAAGATAATATTCCCTCAGCCTTATCAATTACTGAAGTTGACCTCTGATTACAGAACTTCTTTCATTTTCATGGAGTAAGAGGATGGTTTTGATATGGTTGTGTCAACTTCTGTACTAATTTGCTGCAAAATTGTGCTCTGAGATAGAAGAGTTTATTTGATAGAGGCTCTGCCTGTAGCTGATGTGATCTCTACATCCTACAGATTCCTTGATAGAGGTGCAGACTAGAAAATAGTAATAGTAGTACTAGTATAGTAGGCTTAGCTTAGGCCTGGTTGATAATTAGTCCTATATAGGAAACATCTCCTTTAATAAAAGCCTTGCTGATGTTTTCAATATGTTCTTCCATAAACTTGGCTTGTACTGTCTAAAATTGAGGCCGTTCTGACAGGGCTCTGTATGTGGTCTTGGTGGTCTAAGTCCTGCAGATCCCAGGACAATAGATAGTGCAGACGTCAAGATTATCTGCACAAAACTCAAAAGACAAAGTTTACATATCCTGGAGGCTGTGGGGAAAAAACAATTCCAAGCCTTGCTGATGTTTCCATTGCTATTCCATGAACTTGTGTTACCTTTTCACTTAGGCCTACGTTACTCTGCACGATCAGAACATAGAATTACAACAAAAAATATACATGCCTGCACTGCAGCTTTAGCTGCGCACTGCCTGTCCCCACAGTACACCTACAGTGCATTTATACTAGTAGTTCACTAGTTGTTGTACATAGCGCACGCAGATCTACTAGCTCTCACTTGCTTTGCCTCTGGCATCGATCGCCACGGTCTCTGGCCTTCGTCGGCGTTGCGTAGCCTCGGCATGCAGTCGATGGAATAGCTGTGGCACAGTGGCAGTGCGGGGGGCAGTGCTTCAACAAAAACAAAAACCGAAGTCGAATCTATCCCTCCTTTCTTTGGCACGAGAAAAAACACATACCGTGTGCTATAAAAACAATGGTTTCGTACTTCTGTGCCGTGGGTCTATAGTCTAGAGATGTGAGACGACAATCACCCGCGGCAATAAGCAGCGTAAAAGTAAATGTAACCAGAGTTGTTGTTGTTGGAGCTGGAGGTACTGTATTGAACACGGCCTAAATTTGCGCGCCAACTATGGGGGAATCCTGACGGGGAATCCCCGGTTCGCAAATAACCTGTGGAGCGAACAAATATGGATCCAAGGGGTTACTCCTTACGAGCTCTGTCCGTTCCCAGCTGGGCAATTCCACGGTAACGGAAGGACACTCAGACAAGATTTTTGAACTTCAGGTTCATACTAAAAGAACTGTTTTATTAGTATGTATTAAACTATGGGGAACAAAATGTGTTTCAGTCAAGTGGAAAGCTTCATCAACTTCACAAAGTTTGGATAAACACTAATTAACTGGAAAAACCATGCATGTCCATTTTTATGTCCTTCCGTTACCGAGATAATTAATATGCACATTCTTAAACTACTTAACTATAATGACAATTTTTTTGGGGAGAATTAAAGGGCTTCATCGAAAGGGTGCGGTGCGGTGCGGCGCGGTGTGGTGTGCTCAACGCACCCATTCGATAAAAGAGGGGGGGCTTTTCTCGAAAGGGTGCGTTGAGAGCGGAGTACCGTTTTAACACACCCTTTCGATAAAAGCGGGGGGGGGGGGCTTTTCTCGAAAGGGTGCGTCGACTAGTCTTTCGCATCAGTCGTTTAAAATGAGGATCTCGGACAGAAGGTAATAGTTGCCAATTTAAGTATATCGAAAATGTATTAAATAAAATGGAATGGTCTTGATTACAGAGTGGTCTCTTTCGTTATTACTATGTTGATGGGGGAGACAGAGAGAAGGAAAAAAGGGAAAGGGAAAGGGAAGATAAAAGGAAAGAAAGAAGAATAAGAAGAAAAGAGGGAAACTGGTGGGGGGGCGAAGGGCTCTTGCCTCCTCCTCACCCCCCCCCCCCCCCCCCCGCCAAAAAATAAATAAGAGAGAGAGAGAGAAGGGAAAGGGAAAAGGTAAAGAAAATATAAAAGGAAAGAAAGAAGAGGAAGAAGGAAAGAGGGAAACGGGGGAAGGGCGAAAGGCTCTTACCTCCCCCCCCCCCCCCCCCCCCCCGCCAAAAAAAATAAATAAGAGAGAGAGAGAGAGAGAGAAGGGAAAGGGAAAGAAAGAAAAATAATTAGAAGGAAAGAGGGAAACGGGGGAAGGGCGATCAGGGCTCTTGCCTCCTCCCTCCCCCCCCCCCCCCCCCCCCGCCAAAAATAAATAAGAGAGAGAGAGAGAGAAGGGAAAGGGAAATAAAAAATAAAAGGAAAGAAAGAAGAGGAATAAGAAGGAAAGAGGGAAACGGGGGAAGGGCAAAGGGCTCTTGCCTCCTCCCTCCCAACCCCCCCCCCCCCCCCCGCCAAAAAATAAATAAGAGATAGAGAGGGAAGGGAAAGGGAAAGGGAAAGAGAAGATAAAAGGAAAGAAAGAAGAGGAAGAAGGAGAAGAAAAGAGAGAGAACGGGGGCGAAGGGCTCTTGCCTCCCCCCCCCCCCCCCCCCCCCCCGCCAAAAAATAAATAGAGAGAGAGAGAGACGAGAAAGGGAAAGGGAAAGAGAATAAAAAAGGAAAGGAAGAAGAATAAGAAGAAAAGAGGGGCTCTTGCCTCCTCCTCCTCCCCCCCCCCCCCCCCCCCCCCCCCCGCCAAAAAGATAAACAAGAGAGAGAAGGGAAAGGGAAAGGGAAAGAGAAGATAAAAGGAAAGAAAGAAGAGGAAGAAGAAGGAAACGGGGGGCGAAGGGCTCTTGCCTCCTCCCCCCCCCCCCCCCGCCAAAAAATAAATAAGAGAGAGAGAGAGAAGGGAAAGGGAAAGAGAAGATAAAAGGAAGAAAGAAGAGGAAGAAGAATAAGAAGAAAAGAGGGAAACGGGGTGAAGGGCTGTTGCCCTCCTCCCCCCCCCCCCCCGGCAAAAAATAAATAGAGAGAGAGAGAGAGAAGGGAAAGGGAAAGAGAAGATAAAAGGAAAGAAAAAAAAGGGAAACGGGGGCGAAGGGCTCTTGCCCCCCCCCCCCCGCCAAAAAATAAATAAGAGAGAGAGAGAGAAGGGAAAGGGAAAGGGAAAGAAAATATAAAAGGAAAGAAAGAAGAAGGAAAGAGGGAAACGGGGGAAGGGCGAAAGGCTCTTACTCCTCCCCCCCCCCCCCCCCCCCCTCCCGCCAAAAAAAATAAATAAGAGAGGGAGAGAGAAGGGAGAGGGAAAGAAAATATAAAAGGAAAGAAAGAAGAGGAAAAAGAATAAGAAAAGATGGAAACGGGGGGCGAAGGGCTCTTGCCTCCTTTCTTTTCTTTCTTTTACTTTCTTTCCTATTCTCCCTCTTTTTTCGTTTTTCTCTTTCTTTCTTCTCTTTTCTTTCCTTTCTTTTCTTTTTTCTTTTTTTTCTTTTCTTTTTTCTTTTTTTCTTTTTTTTTCCCTTTTCCTCTCTTTTTTCCCCCTCCCCCTTTTCTCTTTTTCCCGACGGCAGCGCAGTTTTACCGACAATATCCTGACAGGTGGGGGGGGGGGTGTCGTTCCCCCACACCCCCCTTTGGAGACGCCCCTGCCTACGCCACTGTTGGCGACCACAAGGCTATCAATACAAATTAAGACATAATTATTAATGAAGATTCTTTTTTAATGTTGCAGAGAGATAAATATTTTCTCTATGAACTTGTTTAATGGACAATAAATAATATTAAAAACATGAATACTATTTCGTTAGAATAATAATATGACAACAAAGTTGGAAGAGCCAGTTTATCCCTATGTTATCTCTTGTTTTGATAATTTGTATTTATGTATTATATTATTTTTGTTGTTTTATTTCATTTCTAACCACAATTCAACTATTTTGACCCAAAATCAAACACATTAACTTGAAACAAGACCAAATAACCAATGTTTTCTCTTTTTTTAAAAGAATAAATGGTATTTTCATATGTTTGGTACATAAATCACAAAAATGAGCGATTTTAGGGCTGACATGCAAAAACAAAAGGTCACGTGACTCCGCAACTATACGTCCGATTTTCAACAAAAAAATGTTTCAAAAGATGCGTAAGACTCGAAAGAAAAAAGTCATGAAAGAAAATGTTTATATCTGCCGCGGTTCCGGAGTAGTCGCGAAATTACTTGAGAGCACTAATCTTTTTGGGGGCCCTCGAAAATTTGAAAAATCGTACCCCCCCCCCCCCCCCTTGAACGCCAGGGGGGGGGCTATCTCCCCAAAACGGTAGAATTAAGGTGTTTTTTTTCACAGGGCGGAGCCCTCAGAAGCTCAGGGGTATTAAACATCAAAATTAACGTCGGATGTGCATAATTTTATACCTTATTTGTGACAGTGGCAGGACACAATTTGGTGTTGTGTCCAGGGGGCGGAGCACCCAGAAGCTCAGGAGTTTTGTACATTAAATTATTATTATTTTATACCTTATTTGTGACACAGGGGTCACAAATTGGCGTGGGGTCCAGGGGGTGGAGCACCCGGAAACTCAGGGGTTTTGGGCAATAAATAACGGTCAGATGAGCATATTTATATATCTATTTGTGACACTGGCAGGACACAAATTGGTGTTGGATCCAAGGGCGGAGCCCCAAGAAGGTGAGGGGTTTTATACATCAAATTATCGTCAGATGAGCATATTTATATATCTATTTGTGACACTGGCAGAACACAAATTCTTCTTCCTCTTCCTCTTCTTTCTTTCCTTTTATCTTTTGTTTTCCCTCTCCTTCTACAACATAAGATGAAAGACTTATATATATCGACTCACCTTCTTTCCGAGAACCATACGGGCCTGGAATTTACTTCCCCCAGCATCTTTGCCTGCGACGCAGTCGAAACCTTCAAAGCCAGACTCTGGGAAGCC